>JAOCNA010000016.1:1427444-1437664 GCA_026546675.1 Papilio helenus | reverse complement strand
AACAAGGATGCAAGATGCAATTGCGTCTATATTCAGCGGCCATTTTGCTATTTAGACAAATTCAGTTTGTGTTACCAGGGTTAATTGTTAGAGTTGGCGGGAACAATAACGACGTCACTAATTAGAGCGGGCAGGTTCTTGACCTGTGCTATTGTTAAACTGACGGTAAAGAATAAGGCCTGTAGCACACTGTGAACACAAACAGATACTGAAGCGTAGTTTGATGTTAAGGATTTAAACCGCATCGAACCACTCTGCGTCCCGAATAGCATCGCTTCTGGTTCGCTTTGATTGTGTGCTATAGTCCTAAGTAACGTTTTCAAGACAATTAATATTTTTACTGCGTCTTTACTTCGAGTTTTGTGTATTGTTTGAAAATTAATTTAAAATACTGTAAGAGCTAAATAAATCGCGGATTCAGTTTCTTAACGTTTTGAAAATAAAAGATGGCGCCAGTTAATAATCTTCAAAAGACAATTATGAGATTATAGCTTTCTAGAATCTGTGCAAAATTTCATCGAGATCCGTAAGCCATCCATCCATCCATCCATTCTGATTTATAACATAGGTCGAAGTAAGGTTTTTCTTTTTATTCTCACAATATTCATTTTATGAAATTACTTTAAAAACTTATTTTTATTCGCTTAGAAACTGAGATAGTAATAATATTTTATATGGAGTAAAACTCTAAATATCGCTACTTTAAAGACAATAAGAATCTTACACTCCCTTTAACTTACGATGTATCGTCGTGGTCAACATAGCCGCGGTTTAGTTAAAGTGGATTAACTAGCGGAGTGAGGGGCGTAGCAACCTTGCTCTTATTAAAATGTCGTTCTAAATAGGTCATAGTCAAAATGACCTTTGTTAACTCAATGATGTCATATATATATACACCTGTAACATAGATTGACTTATCCGATGGAGTTACGTCTATTAAGACATCTCCTACGAGTATATTTATACGTCAGACAAACCAAGACAGATATATGACATATGTCAATCTACATAGGTTACTATCGTTCCTCTTTCAATGTAAGTAACGTCTCAACTTTGTAGCACTTTATTATTATCTTACTAATATCAACGCGAAAGTTTAGATGGATAGTGCCGCTTAAACAGCAGAATGGATCTCGATGTAATTTGACATAGTCTGTAAGAACACATAGGCTACTTTCCATCGTCTTCCTCCTTATCCTTCTCTCGTAGGGTAGACGCAATAGGTTTTTGTCATAACTCTATCATACGTCATCTCAGTCATCACTCCTTCTTGATCATGTCACCTTTCACACAATCCATCCCTTTCTAGGTCTACCTCTACTGGTGTAACACTCATAACTAACGTTCTCCTTGTTATATGCAATTCATCCCTCATAGGCTACTTTTGTTGTTTTTAATTCCGAATGGAATCCCAGGCAAAAGTTTCTACATAATTCTAATAACATCTGTTAAGGATATACGCTGACGTGTCTCGGAGCGAGCGGCATGTTTGATTGTATACAATGTAAGATGTACCTTTTGTTTTTTAACAGTGGAAGACATCATTACAGTTGATAATTAAAAATTTTCCACACTGAATAGTCATTGTGTCATTGAATTCGTTAGTTAACTGGTCCACTTGACTTCGAGTGTTTCGCGGCAAGAGCGTGAACTATTCGATAATTGAATAATGGTTTGTTACAGTTGGTTTTAACTGTTGAAGAAATACAAAAGAAAATCTTTGATTACAGTTTTATCAATGAGATATTGTTTTTGTCTGACTGATTTTGTAGTGATGTTTTTCTCGCGTGTAAGATTTTTGGACAATCGGAAAATTTAGCAGTGTGTCTTGGAGTTTTTAAATGTGTAAAAAATCTTGGTTAAGGTGAAAATTGCGTAACTCTTAGGTTAGTTTTTTAAACATTTAAAATGTATTTAATCGTTACTAATTCGAATTATATCAACAATTTCCTCAATTAAACTAATTTGCATAACAAATATTTGATAAATAAACAAATCCTTTCACCTCTGTCCTTGAACTTTTATTTCTTTCCCGCTGACGATGGGAACAGGTTTTAAAAATACATTAAAAACAAGATTATTGTCGTTGCTTTCATGAGCTGGGCTATTCATTCAAATGCAGTAAGTAATATAAACTCTTGTATTATGAGTCTGGAGAAGTTATCTAAATTTATATGAATTTATTGTATCTCTGATTTTGTTTTATACCATAATAGCTTTCGCCCGCGACTCCAACCGCGTGGATTAAAAAAAATCAAAAGTAACTAGCCTATGTGTTCTTGAAGACTATCATTAAGATCTATGCCAAATTTCATCGAGATCCGTTCAGCCGTTTAGGGTACAACCTCTAACAAATATCCATCCATCCAACTAAACTTTCGCTTTTACAATATTGGTATGATAGAGAAATTGCTGTATATTCCTAGTTACGTTCGATTCTCTCGCAATTATGGAGTTAAGAGTTTAATCTTGGTGTAATTCTGTTAGCCTAATTATTGATTGTGTTTACTATGTTTGTAATCATGTACTTTACTTGCAAATTCTACGTATAATACAAAATGTTTGAAATTTGAAAGCGGTAGCAGTTCGCAGATACCATCAGTAGGGGGAACTTAAATTGACTTTCAAACACGTTAGGGGCCCAGACTGATGTTTAATATTGGATTACCTTCACCCCACATCGACACGTAGGAATACAAATTATGTTACTATGACCTTAAATGTTTTAGAACACCTCAAACGCTAGTTAAGGCTTTAGTTTTCAATTCAATTTAACTAGATGGCGTTATTAACAATCTTGAACAATCTAAGATTGAAAACATAATGGGTTTGATACAATCTTTGAAGAACGGTTATCGATTAACGACCTACTAAGGGTTAAAAATAACTTTGTATTACACAAAGTGTGCCAAGGACGTGCAGAATTGAATTTTATAATCTACCCTCTACATCAGTGGTTTCTAAACTGTTTTAGAAACGAAAACGTTTAGTTCTTATAAAAGACCAATATAGATCAAGATGAATCGAACCTTATAGAATTGAACTGACAGTTGCAATATAGGATGTCTCTGTTTTATTAGAAAGGTTGAAAAGGACAAACAATATGTATAACAATTGAAGTAGTCTGTATAGATACGACCTAATGAACTCAAGGTGAACTTTTCAAGTGCATAGAACAAGGTCTGTCGCGAACATTCTTAAGTCTTCCTTCTTATCCTCATTCCTACATAAAATGTTGAATTTTCGATATCATTGAAGAATTTTGTTCCAGAATTAGTAACGCAAGTACGACACTTGGCAAGTTTATTGTTTACGCTGTGATGATGTTCAGTTACGTTGCATTTACGTCAGAAGTCACGGCTGGTGAATCTAGAAATGCATTTTTCATTGCACTTGCGTTTTATCTATAAGACACTTCTTCCACTAAAAGCGCAACTGCGCACGATTGCAATTTCTAATAAAGCGGACGCACTAGTGGAAATTACCATCTGCGCGTGAGCAGATTAGCGTGTCTGTTCTTTTAAAATTAAATAAAAGAAAATATTTGCAATTATATATGAGTGTGTAACTACTCTACTTATTAACAAGAGTTTAGATTTAATTTTACTATTGTAAAGCTAGTTTACAACACATTGACCATGTATGTGTATAATGAAGCCGGCAACCGACGGACAAACTGCAAGAAGCCATATAGATAATCTATTAGTGTCAATTAATCCCTTTTATTACAAGTACATGTATCTGATGAAGTTACGATACAAATCTGTGGTCATCATTTAATCAAAATCATTGGAGAAAAAATAGAGAGAGGCTAGTGAATGACTTTTTTTAAAATTTCAACCTTTTGTGTCCATGTAATTTAAAAACTAAGTCAGTAGTAACATAACCTAGACTATAATCTATCTCTAAGTCAAATTTCATCCAGATATCTTCAACCAATCTGAAGTTATGTGGTAACAAACATATTTAAATATTACTAAGAAGTGAGATTAGATAAATATAAGACCCTCAGTTGTACAGTCAGCTACATAAATAAGTATTAACAATAGATTAGAAACATGCATAGGTGTTTGTTTTTAAAAATATATGCACTCATCCGTCAATATTAACATGTATTCAAGGTTGAAATACGGACAGACACGCATATTTTGTGTAGCTTGGTAAACGTATTCATAATTATGCAGCTGACTGTACTTTGTGGTATAGCTAATAATACGAAATATTCAGTGTATATTTTAAATAAAATATTCTAATAGGTCAACTTGTTTGTTTTAAAAAAAAATACATTTATTCAGACATTTCACACATGCCTACGCGCCGATTTAACTGTACGTAGGCGATTTAACGTTCAGACTCAAATAACTAACAAATATATTAGCTAACTCAGGTAAATATTTATATTGGAACTATTCACGTAATTTCCGCGACCTTTTAGAGGTCGGAATTCAAATTGATTGTATGTGAAAAACATTTTCTAATTTTTTCATCAATTATTGCAGTTTTATTATAATAAAAACTCACCGTTGTATTTAAATAAAATCTTACACTTCTTAACAATTAATTCCCGTAAAGTAAAAAAAAAAAATTTTACAATTTTTTTTTGAAATTGCTCCCTAAATATTTCGATGATTATCAATAATCGTTTTTAGGTAAAACAAATTTAACAAATATTTGATCATTATCACGAATTAAAGGAAATTTAAAATACAAGATATTAAGATAGTTAAAACCATCAATTAATTTTAAAATTCACTATAAATTCAACACATTTAATAATAATTAAAAATAAAAGAGTAATAAATCTGCCAATATTAAAGTAGTAGATATCACTATACATATGAGCGATGGATAGCTCATTTCCCAAACATTGGGAGTGTTAGTGTATTATGGCTAGCATGCAGTCTGCACGCAGCGTGGTCGCTGCTTGCAGGCTGCAGGCAGACTGCGGCATTCCCGGAGTGCAAGCCAATGCAAGCGAGCTAGCGAATCTGTAGCTAGCTCGCTTGCAGGTGAAAAACCCCCTGCGCGACCCCCTCGCGCGGGATGAGATTCTAGATTTTGTATACGTCGATACGATATCGGTATTTATATCTATTTGTGTCTAGTACGAGATATCTATATCTATATTCTATACTATAAAGAGGAAAGATTTGTATTTTTGTATGTATTGTAATAACTCAAAAACTAAGGAGCCGATTTTAAAAATTCTTTCACTGTTAGAAAAGTAATTTATCTGTGAGTAACGTAGGCTATATTTTTTATTATTTTTTCATTTCACGCATGCGATGTCGTGAAGATACAATAGTGTTTATTACTGTTTGTTATTAGCTATTTATTAATTTAAAATAATTTTAAGAAAATATTTTCCCACTGTCGAGGTCAATGACTGAGTTATATAGTATGCTCAACAATACATTTATTTTATTGTTCATTAAACCCTGTATTTTTCATACAGAATCTACACTAAGTGGCACCCTTAATGACAATAACGTCATACCATAATTAGTTGCTAATAAAAATATCAGAACAATAAGACATGTATCTATAGTACTTTTGTTATAGAAAATAGGAAAGTACTAATTTTATTAGTATTTAAAATTGACATAACGTAAAACCTTTTAGCACACCCATATTTGCCAACGACAGCCTGATACGGCGTTGTACGCGATATTGTATTGTATTCTGTTAAGCATAAGGTCTAAATTGTAACCAACGTGATACTAAAACCCGTAGCTAGCCCGGGCTTGCGTCTGCGTGAGACTACGCAATGTATTGATTTGCACCAACTCTTCACAATGGCGGAATGCGGAGAGATTTATTGCCAAGTACTGGGATGTATGGATTTCAGATTGTATGGTACAGTTGTATATTGTACTATTAAAAAAAAACAATGCTTTTTGCACTTATATGTAAAGGCAGCGAGATAACTGACGGCTTCAACGTAGACCATGAGGTTTATGTTAGAACAGCTAGACAGTTTTACAAAGGTGCAATAAATATATTTTTTAAATTAATTTAAATATAATATGCATAATGAAATTCACCTCAAATGTGACAGGATAATTAAGAAAACGTAATGTTTTATTTATAAAAATAAATTTAACAATACGTAATTTGATTGGTTGCAATTATTACAGTAATTACGAAGTTTACCCACGCAATAAAAACACAATCAACCTCAACCGGGTATACCAATTAATGCAAACATATAAAATTGTACTCTAAGCTGTGATAAAAGGATACATTTTTCAGTGTACGACGTATTTAAGGTACTCACTTAATGATTCCATCCTCAACGTATACGTCTGCGTCCTCCATGCCATCATCGTTGACGACACGACCATTCTTGATCAGAAGGCGGTTCTGTGAACTCTGCAAAAAAAAAGCACCTCAATACCTGTTTAACTAGTAGATTGACGTAAGGAACCAATATCGATCCATTTTTGCCAATCTTACTAATATTATAAATGCGAAAGTTTAGATTGATGTTTGTTAGAATCTAGATGAAATTTGGCATAGATGTACAGGATGGTCTAGAAGAACACATAGACTACATACTTTTAATTTTTTAAATTCGAGGGCGAAAGCTAGTGTGAGATATTTTTGTATCGGAATACAGTTAAATCTGTTTTTATTTGTCCGGGAATTGTAAACCCCAAGTATCTAACGTAATAAGGAATTTTGACTGTAATTAAAAAGAAAAAAACCCTTCAGGCAAATATAGAACTATAATACCTATATTTCTGTATTTCGGGAGTAACAATCCAAATTAAATTATTAATATGGAATTCTTTGACAATGTATGGAGCTCGTACAACGACGATGTCTTAAGCATTATTAATAGCAACTAAATGCAAATCTTTAAAAATAACTTGTCTTTGTTAAATGTTTCTCAATGTGTTTCCATTGCCAAAATATGTACAATGATGTGTTCCTTTTCATTAACAGAGTAAAATCAGAGACAACGTATTTTAGCACACGTTTCGGAAACTCACGGTTCAGCTAATTCTAAATTCATTACCAAAATGTAAGATACTTAGTAAGACAATAGAAATAAATGCACTTTTTGGTTTGGTTATTATAAAAAAAAACATAAATAATTTTTATAAAATAAATATTATTCATTACAAAGAATGCTATATTTAATAGCAATCTGTTCTATTCAACAGTATATGAAAAACATTTTTAATAAGCACAATCATACAAGATAGTTTTTACTATTGTTTTCTAGATATTGTACTAGTTCGACTTACAAATGTTGCAAAATTAAAAATTGCGCATTTTGAATTTATTCATTACTATAAATATAAAATGTCAACGACCAACGCAAGGATTCTTAGCTAGCGAAAGGATATGCTAAATATGTAGACATTTGCTAATCTTAATTTAATACTCACTTTAATGTTAACACCGGAAACGGATGTAGCCGTACAATCAATTGTCATATTTAAAGACGCCATACGTCAGAAAAATTCGCGAAGAATTCCGACCGGATATAAAAGAAAATGGCGGACGCTTTCCTACGACCGACGCGCCCTCGTGCGGGTTTTACACTGGAATTGAACGACGCCGAAAATACACTCCCCTCGCAAGCGTATAGTTATGTTTTAGTTAGAAAGTGACGAAGGATGCACGCTATCCTGTACGATTTAACTAAATTTTAATAACTGTTTTCTTAGTGGAATATAAAAGATCCATTACTAAAAATCACACATTACATTCTACATACTAGTTTTTGCTCGCGAATTTGCGCGTAATTAATAATAAATAATTGCTATGTTACGCGGTGATAATGTAGCATTTTAATGGTGAAATTTTGATATCGGTATAGTAGTCTTTGAGTTTATTAATTAAACAAAAATACAAATATTTCCTCTTTACAATCTAAAGTATAGAATTTCTGTTTCATTACCTTTACATCTTTAATATGTTTTTCTATATTTCAGTATTTATTTAATTATATCAACAACAACAAAAAAGTTAACCTCAAAATTTTTGTATCGCTTTTTACGATTAAACAGATACTAAATATTGGAACCCTTTTTGTTAATTAAGCAAATTTCGCGGAAAAACCAAACAGGGGTTGTTTAATTTATTTGTATTGACCGTGAAATGTTGCGTGTGATAAAGGGAAAGTCCGAAAACCGCAAGTCTTTCTAAACCGCAAGTGGGCGTTGGAAATCGAAAGTTTACCACAAGATAGATAGTTATATGGGATTTAATAAAACAGCTTTGTTAACCTTTGGAAAACAATATTAACTGGCCAGTAGAATAGAAAATGCTGGATACTTCAGCTGGAAGCATCGAGCATTTAAAGCTGAGCGAAGACCCAATCCGGTCAGCGTTGCAATGCTCATTAAAGTATTTCTTTTGTTTTTTTTTCTTTTATTACCGTTTTTATTATTTTTTTATTAAGTTACTCTGTATTTGTTATTTCCAACTGTATTGTAGTGTTGATAAGGATTTTTTTTAATGCTTTCAAGTCGCTTAAGACGCCTGTATTATAGGACCTTGTATTATTAGGCATAAATTAGATGATTTCAATTTAAGGCTAAATTATTATTAATTATGGAACCTTACGAATGTTTCTTGCCTAGTACAAGAAGACATTCTTAAGTTCTTCGTCTAATCAATAACAAACAAAAGCTACCTTTACAAAAACAACGAAACCTAAATACTATTTTAAATGTTAATTTTTAACACTTAGAAGAAATTGTAAATTACGTTAATATTGCCATAAAAGTCACCAAAGCTGCCGAGAAGGCTTCCAAGGGCAAAAAGTAGCTAGCGCTGTTAACAGCACAATTCTTTATAAAGCTGCGACACTTCATTCACCGAAAGGTGTTCCGAAGGAAAAAAGGGCTACAAACTCATTCCTTTTCTATATTTTTTACAAGGCTTATACTGTAACATTATAATTTATAAGGTTATACATATATCTGAAATATTTTGTTATGATTGCAACATGTAAATTCATAGAATAAATGTAGCCTCCAGTAATTTATAGTTTTATTTCTTAAGTTATATCACTCATGTACCCTTTTTATCATTAAATAAATTTTAAATTTTATTCATTTTTTTGTACTTATCCTTCATAACATTTGGTAGTAGACTTAAATAAAGTGACAAATAAATAAACCAATTGCATTTGCAAATTTCTGCAAGTTACTGTTTTTGAGATGCACACAAAAACTTTTTGATAACAGCATCTGGATTCTATAATGTACACATTAGAATAACCCTTTTTAGATTAGAAGCACTATATTTGATTTATTTTCACGTATGGAACGAAATGGGCATGACCGATAGAGGGCGCTGATAACCAGGGATGTTATGGATGTCCGAAATTTCATATTTATCCATAACATCCGTACTGAAAACATGCTTGGAATTGGAAACTTGTTTTAGAAAGTAGCTATTTTAAGCTACGCCTACAATAAATGGAGAATCAATGATCACATGGGCAGAAAATATGAGGGACAATTTAGGTAGGGGCCAATTAGACTGACGGTGACTTTCTAAAGGAGGGCAGAACATTTATTGAAAAGAAAGAAAATGTAATCTATTAACCAGAACATTTAAAGAACGTAAAATTGAAATCCTAATAAACGTTCAACAATGGAAGATCTAGAATCTGTAGTTTTTTACTTACCACAGCCTTACTTTTTGCGATTATAATCAAGCTTATTTTTATCTTTTAAATAATATTAACAAGGGTCATAATGACATTTGAATATTAAATTGACAAATGAAGACAGCTTTTTTTTCTAAACAAAATATTAAAAAGTACCTATTGATTGATTGTCCCTAGTATTATTCCGTTCATTGGATGATTCCCCCAGAGCCCGAGCACTCAGCATCCCTTAAATCCCCGTACAGGCGCTAGCCGTACACAAATATATTGTAAAAATACAGAAACATTCATGGGAGTTGCCGGGGGGTAGCTGCCCGGCCTAGAGATTCTGTATATGTACTCGTATATTAGGCAGTTTCTATGGTTTGATGAGCATGTGTGCTGCTCACCGAGCTATCATGTCTGGGCGTCATTCAGATTTCGAAGATTCCTCCCGTGATTTACATGATCCGGATTATTATATATTAAAAGCAAAGTGCATTCGTGAGATGAAGGCCAAAGTGTGCGATCCCGACAGGGTAGTGAGCAACGAGGCCTTCGATACGATTGTCAGCCTCCTGACAGGTGCCGTAAGACTCTCCCTCTC
>JAOCNA010000016.1:934266-944856 GCA_026546675.1 Papilio helenus | reverse complement strand
CATCCGATAACATGGTCGTAGGTTTAAAACCATCGCCTTTAATATCCAAGAAGACAGCTTAATTTGACTGGATATATGATAATTTAGTTTATTTTTACTAATAGCTTTAAAAAACTAAGTACACGCTAGACCAACAGGGTATTAACTATACAACATCTCATTTGTCACCATAAAATATTACCAGCGATGGGTCGTTACCAATTATTTGATATTCGAGTTTAATAAGTCACGTTATAAACCACAAGGGAGTTGGCGCAACTTAAAGTTGAACGAGCTGTTGACCCGCATTTCGAGCACCGCATGGGCCGCACCAAACTAACTTACTCCGCACACCTACCCCTGTATTATAAAGATCGTTTTTATATATCTCTACTAATATTAAAAAAGATAAAAGATATGTTTTAAAATAAATTACTGAATCAATTTACAATTTCTGACTCCTATAGAAAGCTGTGCCAATTCTAACCGTGGATTTATACCAAACAATGTCATCATTTTCATTGTCTCTTAAGGAATGGATAAGTAAGCAGTGGAAGTCCACCTTATTACAGTTCAACGAGAACAAACCACAATTACATCATATCCAATATACGTTTTCATTATCTGCAATGGCATCGTCAGCCGAAGATCTAGGTCTCGGGTTTTAGGTTTTTTTTATCTATTGTGTTCTAGATACTGAGAAATGCCTTCCTACCCTTCACCGTCATTACGCCCATGTCATAACTCTTTAAACTATCACTTCCAATCACTTATTAAACAAATACTCATAAATGATGAAGTCTTACAACCACTTAGCACGTACAAGATCCGCAAAGGGCAGGCTCTGATAAGTTTAACGGATGATGTCGCGTCCACTCAACTTGAATACTAATCTCATTAAATCCTATTAACTGCTTTACCACGCGACTCAACTTGATTCTAACTTAGTTATAGTCAATATTATAATATGCATTATCATAATGATATTGAAATAAAATACCCAATTACTTTTTTATAAACAGAAATATTATAACGTCTCCGTACAAATCAATATTGCATACATAACTAGCTGTTACTCGCGACTTCGCCCGCGTGAAATTAAAAAGTATAACCTTTGTTACTCACAGATAAATTACCTTTCTAACGATGAAAGAGTTTTTAAAATCGGCTGAGTTTTTGAGTTATTTCAATGCATACAAAAATACAAATACTCTTTTCTTAAAACTTATTTACTTTTAAAAGGGGGACTTGTAACATCTATGTGTATAAAAGCTGTATGGGTGCTGCAAGATATGTATTTACAAAAGTTTAACTTTAGGATTATTTGGAGCAGGATACGGTATATAAGAAGGAAAATGAGAGTTCTTGAATAAATAGGTACCCAATTATCTTCTCTCGTATTCTACGAAACAAAGAGCTTAACCGAGAACTAGGTAGCCTGAAAATAATGCTAGTTTTAATTACAAAAAGATACACGAAACTATGTACGAAATTCGCAGCCAGATTGTGTGGTTTAAGGATATTTAGACACAACCTTACTTTTTATTTTTTAATCTATACTGATATTATAAAGAGGAAAGATTTTGGAATGTATTCATTTCACGTAAAAACTACTGGGCCGATTTAAAAAATATTTCACCATTAGAAAGATAATTTATCTGTGAGTAACAAAGGATATATTTTTTAGTATCAAGGGGGCGAAGTCGTGAGCAACAGCTAGTGCTAATTAAAAGTAAGTGTTCATCTTAGTCCGGAAAAGTAAATTTGATTATTCTTTCTGTCTTTATATGTATTAACTGAATTCCATCCCGGAATTATCGATATGGTATACACAGCAACATACCTTCAAAAGCATTTTGTAATGATTCTCGAAGCTTTACAAATTACCTTTGAAGAGTTTGCCTTTTGAACTGACGTACTTATTGATTACCAATACACAGATGAATGAATTTATTCAAATGATAAACTCCAAACGAAAAAAGGGATGTAATCTTAGCGTAGATGTTAAAATAATTTCAATAAGTACCCAAAAAACAATTCTTATATACATAGCAAATTCGGTTAATAACGGTTTAAAGCTTCATACATCGTAACCTTGAAAAGTTCTAATCAAATTGTTAAATGTTTGTTAAACCGTCAATATTAGTATGGAAACAGTAGAGAAGTCCATTAAATTAATTCGATCAATTAAAATCGATTCGCATCACCAATTATTAACTAGTCGATTATTCGGTCATCGGAATCGCTGCCAGGGCTGCTATTCGTAACGTTTCACTACATAGTCAAAAAGACGTTAAATTGTATATATCTTTTAATTAAATCCATTTATTTTATTCATATAACAGAAATTGAAATATCAATTATTTGAATAGATTTTAAAATAGTATTCATAACATGAAAAACATTCTATTAAATTCGTCTCCTTGACCATTAATTTCTAGAAGTTTCTTCCGAAATGTCTACAGTTATCTCTACTTTTTACAGATCGCGATACAGTATGTTTTCTAGTTCAAATTAAAGAGAACAATACAAACATTAAATTAATTTCAGTGACAACCCTAGTACTAAATCCTCTACGAACGTGTCAGTGTTAAAACTGAGCCGAATGTTGACGTGACACGCTACCGATTTATTAATTAACATGTCAATCGAAACAACAACGACAGCTTCCGGCAAACGGCGCTCGACTGGCAATTGTGAAAACGTGTACATTTCAAACCGTTATTATTGTCAACAGTTGAAAGGTAATAGGCAAGCGTGTAGCGTTTTAGACCACAATGACTACCATCAGGTAGGATCGTGGTCTATCTGTGGTTTGTTACTAAAAAATTGGTTTAACATTTAGCTATTCAAAACTTATACAGCGAGATTTAGTCTCATCAAAGAAAAAAGCACCATAAAAAAGATGAAAAAAAACTAATCTAATACTTTGTATGAAAGCAGCCAATCATTAATATCATTCTATTGTCAAACTTTGGAACATTCACAAGTTTAGGTTTAATCGAAAAATTAAAAAGTTATCCTTACAAATTACATTTAACGCGAAAGTTTGTCGTGTGCTGAGATTTACAACCACACAGCGTTCGCACGACGCCCTATGTACAAGTTGCTACTTTTATATCTCTATATAAAAGAGATGGATTAGTGTTTTTTGTTTGTAACGAGTAAGCGCAAAAACTACTTGAAGGATTTTTAAAATTCTCTCACTATTAGAAAGCTACATTATCCCTTAATGACATGGGCTATATTTAATAATATTATTTTAGTAAATGTCCGCCCATGCGAAAATGGGACGGCTATGTATTTTCCACTCTCGCCCCTACTAAGAATAAATATAGACCTTCATTTTCCTTTTTCTTTTTAGTTTTTTATAGCGCGATGACAATTATTCAAGTGCTACATTGCCCAGTCTCAGAAAATGTGAGAAAATATTCTTGGGACGAAAATTTATTATTAAAGTCAGTTGTTTTCCAGCAACGTGTATACCATGTTTAATATTCTATTCTTTTGTTATACTAGTAATCTTAACAGTGGTTTTTCATTGTAGAAACATCTATAAAAATATACGTTATCTAAAACGAAGGACAAATGAAAGTAGATATATTACAAAATATTTCGATCGACTGGAATGGTGGAACGGAAATCTGACTAATATTACCTGTGGTCGCTTGAGTCATATCCTTAGTAAACCCTACTCGTTAAATTCCATGTAAAATGCCTAAGTGCTATAAAATTTATCATCATTTTATCATCGCAATCATTCTCTTACAAAATATAGAAATATGAACACCTTTTTGGGCAGTGAAAACCCACACATTGAAACTACTAAAAACCATACAACTCAACTCACCTACTCGTATATGTACACGTACATTTTTTTACAATAGTTTTTTTGCAAACTACTTATCTACCTATCTACAAAACCAGCCGTCTGTTTAAAAATACGTTTATATCCAAGTATGGTTATTTAAGGCATACGGGCGGAGGATTCTCATTGCAAAAACAAAACAAAGCATGGTGTAATGGTATGCGAGCTGGTCGAGGCGCGAACCCGGCCCGTCCGCGCAACGCTGATTCATCTGTATTAATAATTACCTAATGCCCCGCCGGATTCCTGCGCTCGATTCAATACATTTTAAAATATACATTAACAACTATACAAATGTATACTTATACACAAATCTATAACAATCAAATAACTATAGTTAATCAGATGAGATCATCACAATGAAGTTGTGTGTCCTAAAATCATAGAATACAAATGAAAAGATTGGAATATCAACGACTTACGCACTTCTTAAAATCAACCAAGCACAAACAAATAAAATCAATATAGTACACAAACATAATGTACTAGCTGTTGCTCGCGACTTCTGCGTGTGAAATTAAAAAAATATAGGCTATGTTACTCACTGATATCACCCAATAATTTTTGAGTTATTTCAATACATACAAAAATACAAATATTTCCTCTTTATAATATCGGTATAGATACAAAGATAGATTTACTTTACTATATTCCAGTTAAATAAACGGTTAATTCAATTAAGATTATATCAATATCATTTATAGATATCCAGTGAAGCCAGTGACCTGATTACCAGCTCCTTGTGACGGCGAAGATTGAATAATTGACGAGTTAATTCTCCATAGCTGTTGCTGCGGCCACAGCGTCAGCTGTCAAGACTGATTGATGGACGTTACTAATGTTACACTAACGTACTACATACTGTCATTGAAATGTAACTAAGAAATGTAAGATACAACTTCCAAATGTACATAAGCCTACGGAAGAAGTGACAGGAATCTCCAAATGGAAATCCGACACTTAAAAGCAAACCTATATTTAGGTTAAGCTACCATGATTTTTAGTCAACAGAAAAAAAGATCATGTCATCAGATACTAACGTCTTAAGTTATCAAACAAAATTACTTGAAAACAACCTTTTCGTTTCACAGAGTTTTCCTAGACGTTGTACTAACTCGAAAATAAATTAACCGACTCTCGACACACGCAAAAAAGTATTTATTACAAAAGACAACGGAGATGAGATGAGAAAAAGTAATAGACAATTACTTTCGCTACAAAAGCCTGGGAACCGACGGCGTACGCACAACTACTCTCTCGGGGCACATTGATGTATTTACGTATACTTGAATTATTATCGGCCGCACTTCCACTGACGTCGACAAACAAAAAATATATCGACATTCGCCTTTCGGGATTAAGATACGGTATCGGTATTAAGTTTCCGACTACGAGATGTACAAAAGAAAACTTACTCAACGTAATTTCTGCTTCAAAGAAAGTTCTCTTATTTCAGAAAGCGATGTATGTACTCTACTACAATTATTTTTAAGATAGTTTACTATCTCTTGTAATTTACCTTTTGGACAGAAACTATTCTTCGAGGTAAAATTCTATTGAACCCTATTTTTTTTAATTTAACATCATAACACTAGATATAGTTTTAGTTACACCGGGTAGAATTAGTCATATTTTGTATTAAACTTTATATGTAGGTAGTTCGTAAAATGACGTAGATATTACCCACAGTTAGAAATAACTGTAGTTCTAATATCAACAATATAATCTAGCATCATTAAAACTTCCAAGACACCAACCAGATTTGAGTTAACACGAGTCACAGCTGCACTTAGATCAACAACTATAACTTGATAATATCAAGTACAAGCATGAATACTTAACTAATACTCGATTCTAAGTAAGCAAACGCGGAGAGACGCTGCAAATTCGATAAAGCCCGTCCGAGGCTATATATTACATATACTTGACGTGGTAACTTTGTAGCAATTTACTAATAAACTCAATTACATAAACGACAATGTATTACTGAACTATTTAGCGTTACAATCAAAGATAGTTTCATTTCTAAACTGGAGTACAAAGAAATGTTTGTCTGCCCACAGATAAAAAGGAAATTGTTATAAAACCTTAAAGGATATTTTTCTTAAGAAAAATTGAATTCCGATATTTTTATACTTTAGTCTACATACATAATAATTGAATAGGTAAACACATAGGCAAGAATCATTTTTCATTTTTGTTGATTATTTTAACAATATGTATTTTTTTAGTACACATAGCTATTGCAGTAATTTAAAAAAAAGTTACAAAATGTAAAAAATATCAGTCTGATATTTATTGATAAAAAAATCACAATGACTATCATTTCCTTCCATATTAAAAATCAATAATGACATGTAAAATAGGACAAAAAAAACAATCATGCATTGTCTTCAGTCGTTATTCTAAAATAATAAATACACGCAAGAGAATAATATACCAAATTATGTTTCTGTAATTAATCAGCTAATATCACTAATTAATAATTTTATTGCTTTTTTACAAAACTTTTTATCAAATAACTATAATTTTTTTTAAAAATATTTCCTGAAAATATTTAATTCTCCATAACCTTTTCTAATAAAATTAGCTTATGTTTGTAAATTATAATTTTTCTAGAAAAAAAGCCATAAAAACGTAATTCAGCTGCAGTATATCTTATCGTTATCTAGGCATTTATTTTGGCAACAATGATCCAGGAACAAAAAATCTTACACAATATTTAGTAAAGTTCAAGGAAGAACCAGTGTATGGGACATTAATTTAGGTCCCAGTGACAACAGCCAAAAATAATGCACACGACCCAAATTTATAGATCAATAGATATTCAAAATTATTTTATATTTCATACTAATTACATACAACTCAATTGAAATAATGGAAGCACTTTATAATAAACATCTTGGATGTTTAAAAATGTATCCAAAATAGTTTAAATTATTAAAAAAATGCAAATCCAAGTTGATATTTTTTTGATTCAGTACGCAATTAATATACAATACTAATAAACATTCATCCAAAAATTAAACTGTTATGATTGAAGACGGAAAAAAGTTTTAAATATTTAAAAATTTAATACCCTAAAAATAGTATTTTTGATGTTACCTAGACATCCTAGTTGACTAGCCTATGAGCAAAATTACTAATTTCACAAAATATTTTAACTATTAAACATTGAGTACTTACATAATTAGTGCATTGCTTGGAAAATATAAAGACCGTGCATTTCTACTGCATCTGTACGAATTAGTATCACGCCTCGAAATTCATTTTAGAAAACGAAGATAACAGAATCTTTTTTAATTTAGTATCAGCTGTGAAATCTAATAGCAAGATTACAAAGTTGGTTTAATATAGGGAAAACATCAATACACAAACAAATTCAAGTGCATTTCAACCAAAATGAACTAAAACGTTCATGAGTATGGAGTAACTTTCCATTATAATTGCTAGTACGCGAATATATTTAAATATAAGAGTGATGTCAAATACTAAAGTACTACCTAGTACACATTTCATATTATATTCTAACACCTCTATATTAAACATTTATGACAAGCATATACAGATCTTTGGAAATATCCACAAACTCTGAAATGATTATATCTCAGAGAGTTTAAAATAACACTTATTGAAATAGGAAAATAAATAAGGTTAACCCCAACTTGGTAGGTAATTTGATATTGGCAACATTATTCTATTTTCTTTGGTTTTATATGGAAGCACGCAATTTGGAAATGTTCGCACATCTCTTGAACCTGAAATACAATATGGTATCGTTATTGTGATTAATCACAGTTTAAAACAAAGACGCGCTACTAATGGCGTGAAATACTGCGCCACTGACGTGAGACACTAGCGCCACTGACGTGAAACACTAGCGCCACTGACGTGAGACACTAGCGCCACTGACGTGAGACACTAGCGCCACTGACGTGAAACACTAGCGCCACTGTTGTGCGAAACTAGCGCCACTTTCATATGGTACTAGCGTTATTGCGTAAGACGCTAGCGCCACTGTTGTGCGACACTAGCGCCATTATCATGTAAGACTAACATTCTAGCGCTACTGGTGTGACATGTTCTGACACTACCGAAATCCAGTGTTAGTGTAACTCACGAGTCGTGTGGCGTAGTAGAGATGTGCGGCGGTGGCGGCGGCGCACAGCGCGGCCAGCAGCAGCAGCTCGCTCATGGGCGAGAGGCGCGCGCTCAGCGCCAGCGCCACCGCGCCCGCGTACGGCACCAGCAGCCCGTTGAACACCTCGCACCGCGTGTCGCTCATTTGTGACACTATCAGCCGGCACTGACACAGTACAACTCACATTACAACTATTAATGCAGCCTATCCCGTATAAAATATTTATACCTTCCTACTAATTTATACTGATATAATTAAGCGTGTGTTATACAGGATGTGTTTTTAATTTAAAGTTCTACAGTTACGGCATGCTATATGCCACATATTTTCAGGCTATACAGTTTAGGGAGTGAATAAAATGAAAAAAAAAAATGTCATACGGGAAAAGAACAAAAACTACAAGCCAATAGTAGCAAAGAAGCAAGATTGCTATGGTAACTGTAATTGTTAGCCAATAGCAAAAGCCTTCACGTTTTACGCAACGTGAACAACAAAAGAAGTTTTTGTAATGAGATGCGGATGTGTTGTTAACTCACGTTGATATTAGAGAAGATGGTGCCTGTAAGTATGTAGAAGAGGCGGGGTCCGCGGTTGATGATGTCGTTGTGCGAGTAGAGCGCCCAGAGCGAGCTGAGCGCGAAGAACGCGGCCAGCGGCAGCAGCGGCCGCAGCGCCTCCGCCAGGGGACGCATCTTACCTGTGCCGTCGCGGTATGACCTATATCACAAACGAGACCACTTGTTAATGTCACCTATTGTATGTGTACCTATCAGATTTTGCCTGCGACTGCCACCGCGTTGAATAAAAAAAAGTTAGTAGTAAGTAACCTATGTGTTCTTCCAGACTATATTCTACATTTGTACCTAATTTCATAGGAATTCGTTAAGTCGTTCTGGAGATATTTTCTAACAAACATCCATCTGAACTTTCGCATTTATAATATTAGTATGTAAGACTAGCTTTTGCTTTAAAAAACTTAGTAAGTATTTAAAAAATTCTTAAACCAATAAATAGCTACATTATCACTAAATAACATAGCCTATATTTAATTAAAAAAAAATCCGCGCGGAACGAAGACGCGAGCAACAGTTAGCAGAATATTTTAAATCCACAAAGAAAGAAACAAAAGACATATAACACGGACCTATTAAACACATAACAGGCATATAATGTGTATGTACTTACTTGTATATATTCCACAGTATGACAGTCTGGCTGGTGAGTATGGCGGAGAAGTAGAGTACGAGCTCAAAGAGGAAGCCCGGCGCCAGCCCGCCCGGCAGCGGCACGTGCCACGCGCGCGCGCCCACCGCCGACGTCACCAGCAGCAGGATACACGAGCCCTGACACTCACACTATACAAGGAGCCGCTAACGACCCTCCGACCTTCAGTGGCTCAGGGGTTGAAGCACTTGAACTGTAATCTACAGCTTGTTGCGTCATAATGCAACGCCGTTTCAGCCGTCGTCCGTTAGCCGCCCTCACACCGCACCGAGCGATCTATCCGAACGTATCTTGTATGTATATGTAATACTTAATTTTAGCGAGGATTTTTTTAGGTGATTTTTACTCGTTTAGCGACCGGCGCTCCGCCGCGTCTTGTGGGAGTCCAGTTTTTGGTGTTACGATAAACGCAATGTAAATTTATCGATATGACATTAAACATTTTTGGCTTATTGTTCGTATGTTATTGAGTTGTTACTATTGACGACAGCGCGGGCTCTCTGCGCCCTTTCCCCTCCCCCGTCCCTTTCCTTCCCCCCCACCCACTGCCCGGTCATGTGTTGAAAGCGTTCTCTGAATTATGATCTATTTGTAAAGAAGTAACATGTAAAGGAATTGTAAACATGCCAAATAAATAGAAATCTATATAATTTTTAATCATTTATACCTGACTACTTCATCCAAATTATTTCATACTTTCACATCGAAATGCCGATTTCCATATCCTTCTAATCCTGTCTGCTGAATAAGATGTTGAAACATGTAAATTCAATCAATGTAGACTGACCAAAGTCCACTACAATCTGTGGAAGACAGGTGATAGAGCCTACATCATGTAATTATTAATTATTCATAGATACTTTTCATGAATACTTTATACCGATATTCTGTAAGGTGGTCTTAAAACTCTTCACACACCTACAGGAATTGCAACAGTTATATTACTGTAAAAACTACAATTAGCTTGAAGCAGTTTCCTAGTTCCAAAAAATTACGAACAGCGACATCTATACTCGACGTTCTCAACTTACAGCATCATGTGCAATGTGGTTGTAATTTATCACTAGCGCCATCTAGTGTCTGATAGGTAAACTATTGATAGTTTACCTCGACTTGAGTCGAGCTTTTAGCATCAAAAGTTTTAGAAAGTTTCATGTAAATATTTACTTTGAAATATTTGAATGTATTACAATATTCAAAATAAACTTAAAAGAAAACATACAACTTAGTATAGTTTAATATTGATTCTTGTATTTTTTCAATTTGAAAAGGAAATAAACATCAAAGCGTGGAGCTTTCTTAGCTTTTTGTCCAACGTATGCGGTACACTTCGCTCAGTAGTAGCACATCTCTGAGACTGGCCGGTGCGTGTTTGCTT
>JAOCNA010000016.1:854298-868894 GCA_026546675.1 Papilio helenus | reverse complement strand
ATAATGTGAGAATTATTGCTCGGTTCAATAATTTCAGAGCAACAATCAAATCTTTCCTTTTGATAATTGTATAGACTAGTTGAAGCCGCTATGCATAGGCCACGGTCAAAATAATCTAAATAATATATGCAGGCATAAAATTGCAATCCAAATATAACAATTGCATAGACGGACAAATTTTATAAAAATAGATAAAGGAACCTTAGATATTGTTAAAGTTGTATTGAAGGCATATCATTTGTTAATTCCAGGTGGAATGTCCCCTGTGTATGGAACCTCTGGAGGTGGACGATCTCCACTTCTACCCATGCACATGTGGATACCAAGTAAGATACTTTTACTCTACATGTGAGTTCACTGTTCATGTCTGCTGAGGTAATTTTTGTACTATACGGGGTGATTTTTAACAAACAGAACAGTGGCTTTATGGAGATTAAATAACTTTAAAACTATAGAAAATCGGGACATACTTTGAGCTTAAATGAGATCCTCTATCTCCACAAGCTTGTGATCCGTCCCTTAAGAATCATTATAAAATACAGTTATTGTAGGCTATTTACAAAAAAATATTATATTTACAATGTGACATATATGTATGTTTAGAAAATTCAGGTTATTATTTGGAATTTAATAAATTTACATATGCAATATATGTTTTATATAAATTTCAGATATGCCGGTTTTGCTGGAACCGTATCCGGGAAGGCGAGAACGGCCTGTGTCCGGCGTGTCGCAAGGCGTACCCGGAGAACCCCGCAGACTTCACTCCACTCAGTCAAGAGCAGGTACATACATACATACAAACATACATACATTTTACGCTTTGTACAACACGCTGACCTTGAAGTAGAGTTTAGTAACACTGATCTCTATAAATGGACAGGATATAAGACGTGTTGTTTTAAGCGCGTTTGATCGCAGTGGTGAGGATTCGAACTTATAATAGAGATAGAATTGTCAATATTACAGGCGCTATAAAGTCTGAACAGAGCAAAAGTATAATTTCCAAGCAATCGCCTATCCATTTATACAGATCAGTGTTAGTAACAAATTCGTCTCCACAGTCGTGTCGTCTTCACGTGTAATACACGTCGATGCAGCAACAAAATCCTCGAGTAGTATTTCGTGCAGAATTATTTAAAACAAAATTGTAGTTGCCACCTGAATAAATTCTTTCAATATATATTTTCTTCATTCAATAGGATTATTTTGGATAAGGAAAATTTATTTTATTGATTAAAATATTATTTAAAGATTAAAGTATTAGTAATATTGCGGAAAATCAAAGTATTTTATATTTTTAGCTTATTTTTTTTAAAATTCATATATAAGTTTACAAGTAAAATTACAGAATAGTATTGCAACCAATATTTGTCTATACATAATCTCGAAGATTGTGTTAAAATAGTTTACTATAGTCGAATGTACAGTGAAAAGTTGATCAAAGTGGTTAACTAGTTGGTTGTATTAACGGCCATTGTTGCGGTGATTGTGGTGTGATGGTGTATATGGTGAGCGTGGTTGTGGTGCAGGTGGCCGCGATAAAGACGGAGAAGAAGGCGCGCGAGCAGAAGCGACGCAACAAGACGCTGGAGTCGCGGCGCGCGCTCGCCAACGTGCGCGTCGTGCAGAACAACCTCGTGTTCGTCGTCGGACTGCCGGTGCGGCTCGCGGACCCAGAGGTAACCACTACTACTACTGTCTACTACCCACTAACCACTACCTTCTATCCGCTCCTAGATACTACCCAGTACCCACCCGCGCCTAGGCACTACCCAGTACCCACTGTCCACTTGAACTCAGTAACCGATTTTACCTGGTATCCAGTACCCACAAGTACCTATTTTCAAGTTACCTCTAACACATAGTATAGATATTAGTATTAGTAGCGGAAAATGAATAATCGGGCCATTTGTATTGATAATGTTTTTTTTTTCTTTCAGATTCTAAAGCGGCAAGAGTACTTTGGCAAATATGGAAAAATTCACAAAGTAGTTATAAACCAAAGTACAGCATATGCAGGCTCACAGGTGAGAATTGCTGATATAGAATAAAAATTAAAATAATTTGAACTAACATAGATTAAACATTACACACAAAAGTGGCAAAGACTAATCGTTCTTTAAACGTTTTAGGCACAAACATGTATGTCAAAGAGTGAAAACTAATATGACAAAAGTGACAAAGACTAATCGTTCTTTTAATATTTTTGGCACAAATATATATGTGAAAGATATGGTCGTACTTGCAGGGTCCGTCGGCGTCTGCGTACGTGACGTACGTGACGTCAGCGGACGCGCTGCGGGCCATCCAGGGCGTGAACAACGTGACGCTGGACGGGCGCGTGCTGAAGGGCTCGCTCGGCACCACCAAGTACTGCGCCAACTTCATGAAGAACCAGCCCTGCCCCAAGTCAGACTGCATGTATTTACACGAACTAGGTCAGTTTACTATTTATTAACGTCGTATAGGATTATAAATAAAAAAAAAAAGTAAAAATAAGTAAGTGTGGGTAGAAATAATATGTTGTATTTTAATTTGATAGTTTATGTGACATGTTCCAGGTGATCCAAACGCATCGTTCACTAAGGAGGAGATGCACGCGGGCCTGCACCAGGTGTACGAGCGGCGGCTGCACAACCAGCTGCTGCAGGCGCAGCGCGACAAGCCCGACGACAAGAACTGCCATAGCACAGGTAGCGTTCACCACACGACACACTCACCACAAAGAGCACTCACCACAAGACCCACTCACCACAAGGAGCATGTACCACACGACGGACTTACCACATGACACACTTACCACATAATCCACTTATAACATAATACTCCCTACACGACGCTCACAACACTCGATGCACTTACCACAAGACGCACTTTTTACATAAAGTATTTACCAAATTACGCTTACCACATTATATTCTCGTCAAATTACACTTTTCACCGCAAAACAGTTTCCTAGAGTAATAAAGGGACCTTTTACTAGCGCTGTGCCTTGTAACATCGCTAAGGTTACAATAGGAACATGTTATTGAAGCCGGTTAAAACAATGGTTTGGATTTTATTATGGAAATCTTTCAGGTAATTCTAGTACGAATGCAGAAAAAGGCAGTTCAAAAGATGGTAAGTTTTTTTTATTAAAAATTAAAAATAACTCCATCAATCAATTAGACCAACTGGCCCCCTGGTTGATTAGAAACTCAGAGGTGTATGAGGTTTTAAAAGTAAACACCATCAGACTTGCTACAACCACAATACCTGTGGCCACAGAAGGAGACTCAAAAATACCACTATTATGTAACAAATAAGATCTGTTAGGGTTCTGTAAGTAGAAGTTTCTTAATGGAGAAAACATTCTGAAAAAATAATCATTCCTCAAATTCGCAATTTAAAGACTAATTGCAGATAAAGTTTATATAAAAAGATAATACCCATACTATAAGATAGTAATATTTTTCCTTTTTTGTAGGTAATCCGTCAAACACAACACCGACACCGATGGTCACATCGTCAAATATAAACATAGTCACTACGTCTAAGTAAGTATTGTAGTAATGGGTAATATGACGCGACAAATGGTACAAATACTTAAAACTGTTATAAAAGTGTTACCTTTTATAATAGGATTATTATATGTAGTACATAAGGCGATTGCAGAATTACATTACTGTTATGAACTAGCATTGTATGCACAATTCTGTTATATACTTTATAGATGGAAAACCGCATATGTATGTTATGTATTTGTAAGATTCTTGTGATAGTAAATAATTATAAACTAGTCCATGAAAAAGGGGTATAAACCTATTTTTTTATATATGACTACAAAATACCAGAAACATAAAATACATACTCGGTCTCGTTCGTTCCAGATCGAAAAAAGAAACGGCAAATGGTAATGGTAAAGAATACGGCAGCAACGGCAACAGCAAAGAGGCGTGGCCAAGCCTCGGCTCCTCCCCCCCCGCAGACAGCCCCGCCCGCAAACAGACCAGCCCCAAACCACAACATTCTACAGGTAAATACACATCAGAAAAAAAATATAGAAATATAGAAGTTTTTTTTTTAATTACTATTATCTTGTATTCCAGTTAAATTACAAGAAAACGGCACTTCAGAATCATCCAGTCCGACACAGCAACAAATACAACAGTCTCAAACGAAAAACAACAAAGAAAATCACACGGAAACAAAAACGAACAGATCCCACAAAGAAATGACAAACGGCCAAAGCAAGAAGAGTAAATCAGAAAACAAATCCAAACAAAAGAACAATAACAACAATAACAATAACAACAATAGCAATAGCAACAGCAACAGTAATAGTACCAGTACCAGTACCAGCAGCAGTAACAGCAATAGCATTAGTCAAGAAGTCACAGAAGAGCCAGCGGAAAGTACACAAGTATTCAACAACACAGAAAATCACAGTTCAGTGTTCGAAAGTGATACACAACAAAGTTACCTCACAAACGAACTAGACGAATTAGAATCTGACAGACATAGCCTGTTAGAAAACCATGATTTATTAGACAACAGTGATCACAGTCTTTTAGACGACGATAATACGCATAACCTTCTAAATGATGCAAATAATGTAGTCGTAATGATGCAAACTCATAGAGAAATGCTCGCAGGACTAGTCGATAATAATCACATACTACACAACATGAAGTCACCTCTAGCTAATGGCTATGGGTTATTAGACAGGGAGGTGAACTATTTAGGTAATGACAGACAAATTAGCCAAATCAACCACGGTATCATGGATCAGAATGAAATGATGCTCCACGAACAGCGGAACCACAATGAAATGCTCATGAGAAATGAGTTATTGGCGCGGCATAATGCAATGGTTGAACAAAAACATTATATGCCCACCTCTAGTATAGGACTCGAGACTGCTAGTGAATTATTAGGTAAAGTATTGTTTGTTTTTTTTTTTAAATTATTACTCTTGTATTTAAATCTATTTTGAGCTTTGGTCGAGTTTTAGCAAACGATATGGACTCTTGATATATGTGAATTGAATTAAGCTATGAGAGATACTTAGTTTATAAAAAGAATAAAGAAAAAATATTTAATTAAAGTTTAAAAAAGTCAAATAAATGTATAGATCTTGCTTAAAAAAAAATATTCTTATACCAGCCTTTACAATGTTGAATTTCATTTCCAATGTAGTGTCAAATAGGTCATATTTAAGTGTTGCTAACATGAATTGTGTTTTCCAGGTGCTAATTTCCATCAAAATCATAATATGCTTCCACCGTTCGGTATGCGTATAGAGAACTCAATGGGCAGCGGCAATACAATATCTAACTCTCTATCGAATAACTCCGTGAACAACTACATGCTGCAGCACCAGCAGATGTTGCAGAACCAGCAACAGATGCCGCAGAATAACCTCGTCAATGGATTTGATACGCCACAATCTGCGGTAAGTAATACAGTTCTCTAGAACATTCTTGAAGTGATTATGGATTTTAGAAAAGCCTTTGATAGTTTCTACCACGGAATAGTATTAAATATATGTCCATGTTTTTAATTTAATATTTTTATTATACTAGATAATTTTTTTTTATTGGAAAAATATCAATAGATTTGATTACTATGATTTTACTTTTAATTTATCGGTAATAATAGAAGGTGTTCCCCAAGGTGTCATATTAGGCCCACATATATTTATAACAACTAACTTTCGGCCGTAACTCCTTCCGCGTGTAATTAAAAAAGAAACAAAAAATCAGCAAGTTTGTTCTTCCAGACTATCCTACATCCATGCCAAATATCATCGAGATTCGTTCAGCAGTTTAGGCTACAAAAACAAACATCCATCCATCTAAACTTTCGCATTTATAATATTAGTAAGATTAGATACTGGCTGTAAGTTATTGTCAGTTAAGAATAAAATGTGTCTAAAGGTACATAGGAAATAAAGTAATCTATAAATAAAGTATTTTATTGTTGTATACAGAGCGAAGGTCGCTACTTGGCGGAGAACATGGACAAGTTCTTCACGGACTTCCACAAGGCGCAGCAGATGCGGCAGATGTTGTCGCGTGACGCGGAGGAGCGGCGGTACGCGCACGTGCACGCCGCGCCGCACTTCCCGCACAACATGCTCAGTGCAGAGAGATTAGAGATGGAACACAAACAGAGGTACGTAGTCAGGAAAACTCGTAGTGTTCCACCTTAAAGATACGATCTTTTGAACACTGATACGAGACGCGAACAAAAATTAATACAAAAAGAATCTATTAGTAATACACGGGTAGTTGCTTTTTATTATTATTCCTTCGTTTGCACTCACTAAATCTAATTAGTTATTTGTAGAAGGCGGAGTTTGTCTCGTTGTTATGAGTAATGCAGAAGTGGAACACCGCGGATTACTATGACTGTACATTCGAATACTTTCATTTCCTGTCCATTTAGATGAAATGTCATTTGACGCTCACAAAGCTGGAAAATTTGTCATAACATATACAACTTGAATACATATACGTTGAATTGTAATTTATAGATATTATGGTGATAGTATGCTGTCTTTGATTGTATATTTTGATATCTAAATTTGTGTTCCAATACAAAATTGAAGAATTTTCACCACAAACTGCGTTATTCTGAAACGATCTACAAACACATAGCTATACCACTTGCAATCTGGCAAACGTCAACATTTTAATGGAATTTAAATGTCCTTTCAGATTGACTTTTAAATAGTTTTCAATAAATTTGTATTTGAATTTATTGTATTTGCAAACGTATTACAGGATGGGGTCTTTGCGTGGCGCTGCGGGTGAGAACTGTGGGGGTCGCGCGGCGGGCGACGGTGATGATGATCTCGACTTCGATCCCTTCAAGGAGACGCAGAAGGCGCTCGCAGAGATGATGGAAACTGAGATGATGCTAAACACCATCTCTAGCGGGTAGGCACTAATCAGCATTAATAGTACACTAGTTACAAACAGAGAAATAATTCAACAAACTGATTGAAAAGTAAAAACATGAAACTGCTAAGGGTGGTATTATACATGCTAGTAAAACGGAGTAATAGCTGGCAAGTCGAAAATTAAATATGCTAGTTAGTGTGTTCTTGCATGCAAGTGTACCAGCTACTGGCATGTATATTCACGCCTTCGAGCCTATCAAAACCTATCAATATGTATTTATTTCGTTAATACGTATTATCTAGTATGTTTATGCAATATAACATATATGTATATTACAGAGACAATATGGAGCGCGTTCACCGCTCGCGCATCGCGCCGCCCCCCGGCTTCGGACACCTCAACGCATTCGGTATGGGCGTGCCGCCTCACCACCAGCAGCACCAAGGTAAACCTCTATTATAACGAGAAATATTCATCAAAAAGATGTATCAAACACAAAAGCCTAAAGTACTAAAATATGAGTTTAATAAGAAATCCACTCACAAATCCAATATAAAATGTTACAGGTTACAACTCTAACAGCACACAGAACGTGTTCTCGGATTGGACGCAGATGGACCCCGCGATAATGTCCACCTCAGTCAGCTTCGGCAAGCAGGCCCAGGCCCAGCCCCACTCGCAGCCTCAAGCCCAGCCCCAGCCCCACTCCCAGTCTCACTCCCAGCCACACGCCCCACCACATGCCCAGCCCCACGCCCAGCCTCACTCTCAGCCAGGCCTCACACCACAGCAGCAGGAGCTCTTCGCGAGGTTCAACCAGCTCAACGTGCAGCCAAATGGGATCTCTAAACATCAGGTTTGTCTCTAGCTTTAAAACTGGTCTCCTCCCCCAATACCTTTGGAAATCAAATAATACAAAGTTCTTCAAAAACAAACATGTTTAGACTACGGGAGTAAAAGTAATTTACATAATACCATTTTCTAACATAAAAAAGTGTTAAACAAGTAAGTGGCTACTTGAATTCGCCGAAAATAGCAAAGTGGTCGTTGTCCATAGATTTCATTGTAAATGCTTTGCCTACCTTTAATTGACAGAGGTGGGGACGCACAGAAAAGACTATATTTGTCCTTCCTATGCGTACCCTTCTCTATTAAATCATACTCTCCTCTCCTGCCTTTTCTTTAAAAGTAAAGGATGGGAGACTTTCACTCGAGGAGTGTCTTGTGTGTGGTTTATGGCAATGTTTCTGTGAGCGGGACACTTGCAACATGTTATTGCGGCTTCTGCCAGTTATAAAGATTGTCTTGATTATGGCTAGTTTTGTATATTTAAATTTGTATTGTGCAGATGACGGGCGCGGCGGGCGCAGGGGGCGCGGCGGGCGCGGCGAGCGCGCAGTGGGGCGGCGGCAAGCTGTGGGGCGCGTACAGCATGCCCATCCCGCCGGGGTTCGCGCCGCCGCCCGCGCCACAACACCCCGCGGAGTGCATCGACGCCAAGTAGCCGCCCTCGCCCTCGCCATCTCCCTCTCCCTCTCGCAGCGGATATTATATTTTCTATCAATTAAAACAATTTATTATCTCTATTCTTCCGTTGTTGACGTGATCGATAAATCTTTGTAATAAGAGAGCATATTTTAAACGAGAGAAATATGATAACAAAAAGGAATTTGTAAAATAAATTAACCTATTTGTTTTATTTAAAAAGATGTTGATTTTTTCTTTATTTTTTTATGTCTTCGCAACGTCGACCGGACGCGGTCCGCTGCGACCGCGTCTAAAATATCTTAGTAATGTTTCGTTTCACAAAATATATGTATATTCGTTGTATTATTATAACTTAGTGTCATATCCCTGTTAAATGAAATTATTTTTTCTATATATAAATGAAATGCCAATAACGCGGTTCCATTTTGTACCTTATTGAGCCATTATCAATGAACATTATTAAAATTGAGGAATTATTAGCCGTTCTTTTAATGAACCTCGTACGAAAGTCGACAACCGAAATACTAATTTCCTTTAACACTCCCATATCCTGCAAGATAACTTATTTCCGCAAAAAAGAAAAACAATTAAAAAAATCGTTTTTAATTTCAACAAAATGAAGCAGTGAAAATATACTAAATAATTTTCCATTTAAATTATTGTCTGTGCCTTTCAGTTGAATTACTTCTTGTCAATATGTCGTCTAGGATCAGGACCATCCCACGGGACAACATCGCCATTGTGCCACAAGTATCGACCGCCGTTCTCCGAGTCTAACGCCACTTTGACCACAACTTTGGCAGCTTGTTCCGGAGAAACATTGCCCGATCCTCGCGTCATATCCGATATTACATAGCCGGGATGAACGCAGTCGACTTTGATGCCTGTAATATTATTACATAAGGGAAATAGCCAAAACCGATACATTGGTTCTTAATATTGTTGTAAGGATAATGAAGACGTTATGGCAAAAGTTATCACAACAAATATGAAATTAGTCCGAATGGAATATGACCAAGTATACACTATGTACAATAGATGACATAGATATTTGTGTGCTTAAATTCATCTTTTATTAAGTAGTCCAATTGCTTAGTAAATAAACCTAGAACTTTTTACCTTTATCAGCAAGTCTCCTGTTCAACATGAATGTATATGCATTAACGGCAACTTTCGATACAACATACGGTGAGTCGCCCCAACCATCTTCGATCTCCTTGTTTTTTTTCACAGCTATTAAATAATCATTAATTAAATCTTGTAATTCTTTTAAAGTTAAATTCGGTGAACTTATCTTTTCTCTAAGTTTCTCTGACGGTATGCGTGATAAATGTCCAGAGGAACTGGATATGTTTACAATTTTCCCGCCAACCTCAATAAATGGCAACATTGCTTCAGTAAAATTAACTAATGCTGTAAAGTTTATGAGTATTGTTTGTTCAGCTTGAACATATTTAGGCTCCTTAGCATCTTTAAGATATAGTATACCAGCATTGTTAATTAATACGTTAACTTTTTTTTCTTTACTAATGAATGAAGTGAATCTTATCACACTGTCTGTATTTCCTACGTCTAATTGATGGTATTTAGGATAGTACCCAGACTGATTAATTTGTTCGCAAGCGTCTAAACCTCTCTTCTCATCTCGCGAAGTTAAATATACAATACCATTGAGGTTTTCACATAACTCTTTTACTAGAGAAAACCCTAATCCTTTATTTGCACCGGTCACTATAGCCACTTTGTTGCAAGACATTTTAAATACATCAAACTACTTCAGTTATTAAGAAACTGTAGTTTCGAGATCATTCACTGTGGTAAAAATCGAGAGATAATACGAAACTGTTAGGGAAAATTAAGTTTAATATCATAACAGCTGTAAGATAACATCTTGAAGGTCACCTGTGTAGATTATAAAATAAATGTCACCTATAAACCATGAATGCTGCTCGTTTGTAATTTGCTTAGGCAAATTGTAAAGAGTCGATAAATTGATTATCGTATCGAATTAATCATTGCACAATGTAACGTGTTATTTTTCGACTTCCTCCTTTGCTACTGTGGTCCTCTGATGTTTCTTCTACGTTTTCAAAATAAAGAAATTAAAATGCAAGTTAAAAGTAAAAACTTAATAAAATGATGACACCGTTACTCCCCGCCAAAAGTGGAATTCAGAGTTATAGTATTACAAGGATATTATGGCAACTTTTTGACATTGACAAGGAGGCGCCACTGAGCATTTAGGGCTACCAGCAAGGAAATTTTTCCACATTTAAGGGATATTCTTCCTTTTTGAATACAAAATCACAAATTGTAAAGGACGCACTGTACAAACTATGTGGTATGCTCTGTGGTTCGAACAACTCGTGGTTCGAAACGATGCGGTATAAAATCATCGGACAGCCAGGTTCTTGTTATATTTCTGAGTACACACAGTAATTTCCTTATTACGTAAGTAAATTTGGACGTTAAAAACTAAAATCCTTGTTGATTTTCTGTCATGAACGCGATACTTCCAGTTGCACAAAACACGTTACAATTTAAGGTTCAGTCACTGCAATTTGAAATGAATAGGTAATAAAACAAGTATGAGCAAAATATTTATTAGTCAATTACTATATAACATTTTTTTGAAATTACAAAACTAAACATATTATACATGCGTCTCCATGGGAGTTAGGGAATATCTTGAATTAACAAATGGTAACACATTTTCGTTACAATAGACGCAAGATGATTCATATTTTCAAATGTAGTTACTGGACCCCCTACTTCTACGCGATAAAAATATGTCCCACATTCAAAAGAACCTGTCTTATACTACTTTTAAATACTTTCATCACATTTTTTAATGGAATAACATTGAAAACACATACAAAACGCGTAAAGTATTGACGCGTAGTGAACTGACAAGCTATGTCACTATTACCCTGACATTCAATTTTCATTTTTATTTTCAAAAATTGCTGGGTGCCAAAAGACCTATGTACCCCTAAAACTTTTTAATGACGACGGAAGAAAAGTTTTGCTATTACAAAAAAATCTTTGCAATGTATGGAATATTTTTTCATTTTGAACCAAACAGCTTTTCACTGTGCTGAATTTTAGATATGATTAGAAATAATTTTTAAATGTAGATTACTGGTTTCCAATATTTTTATCTAGTTTTGTAAAACATCTTAAAATTATGGATGCAATAATAATGTCCATCTCGACACTTCCCTTTTTTATTCATGATCTTTTGCGTGTTAATTTAACAGTGAGTAAAACATATTAAAACAACGCGATAATTACTTCGTTACACGGGGCACGGGTAAATAAAATTATGTAATGGTATCACAGTACAGTGGCGCGCCTTGGTTCGACAAGGTACCCTACTGTACCCTACCGGGTGTTCGAGATTCGAGAGTGAACCCATCGCGTATGAATTGTCGTGTGTCATTGCAAGACAAAGTTTACATGTTTTTCATATTTTATCGCTAAAATTCCTTTTAATTATCATATGTTGACGTTTGTGTGATTATGTGTTATCATCGTAAGTGTGCCCGAGGTGTATGATAAGGGTAAGTTGACTGTTTATTCACTTGATCATTTCAGACGGTGTTGCTAAAAAACTATATCACATTGGTCTTATTAGAATATGATTTAATATTTAAAGTTTTCTTTGTTACAATAATTGTAGATTTCATAAGTGTAGTTTTATTTATGTTTCTAAAATAAAAATTCGTATAGGTAATCAATTAAAAAGGTATTTATTTTTGACATTGATAAGTTGCAATCAAGTGTTTTAAGTTTGTAACGTAGACCGGTTTACGGGGTTTAAAGTTTGTTTGACTTCGTGGATTCTTATTGGAATCATAAAAATATTATAAAAATTTCCAAGTAATTAACAACAAAACTATGCAAATTAACGGGTATAACAATATAGTCTTAACAAAAAATAATTCACTTTTCCTTGTAATGATAACAATATAATTGAAGATTCAGCTACAGAAAATTAAAAATGCAATATTATGTTATCACAGTGATTAATATTGTTTAATTAATAAATAACTGCATAAAATGTAGGCATTTTAATTTTTTTATCCTTAACCTAACATGTATGAAATAAGGTGACCTTCAAGTAAGCAAATAATATTTACTGACTTAAATAATTTACACTTAAAAAAATAAATACATTGCTCTTTAGTATTTAACAATTTTTTGTATGTTTTCTCTGAATTTTTAGTATGTAACTTAAAATCTGTTAGCTATTTTGAAAAAGGAATGTTAAAGTGACACGGAACTATTTTAATTATCCAACTATATTTTATACTACTACCTTCATTTTAAACTCCTGTTTTAAATATTTAATCACTTTTACTGTCATGAAAATAATAAAATGAATATTTTATATAATATTGGCAAAGTGATGATGATTAAAGCCAAGCAGAGAATCTAAATAAATTTAATGCAGATCAAGTCTGTAAAAATTTCAACTATTTTACTAACATTTTATCCTCCGGTGATGGCACCAACTAGTTTCTGACCCATCAAGGTCCATCTTCAATAATTTTCACTTAAAATAATATCACAAAGTTTTAACAATTTAATATTTTAGTAATGTTTAAAAACTGTTATTTCGACCAGTTAAAATTCCACTGCCAATACATTTGCATAAATCATATTACTGTCTTAATAAGAAATTATCATCTATGAAAAAACAGATATAAATATATCTACTATCCATCAAGTTCCATCTTATAGGACCTCCGTTCTAATTGCATGGAAACACATCAATACTAATATTATAATAAGGAAAGATTTGTATTTTTGTAATTTTGGATTTTTGTATGTATTCAATTCTCGTAAAAACTACTGGGCCGATTTCAAATATTCTTTCACCATTAGAAAGGTAATTTATCTGTGAGTAACAGGTTATGTTTATTAAATTCACGCGGGCGAAGTCGCGAGCTACAGCTAGTGTTAAATGAATTAGATGTCAGTTTTTTTATATATTTATAATTAAAGAGATAATAATCAATTGTTTGACATATGATATTAAGTATTTACCTTGGACGCTAGCTATGTTAACTGAGGCAGAACTGGCTAGTTGATATTGTAAGTTTTACATATATAAAAATGTATGTACACATTTAAATGGTTGTTAGGTGTACACCTAAAACCTCTGTTTTACCTTACTGCAACTATTTATCTACAGCAAGAAACTATTATGTCTTAAAACATGGGTTCTGAAGTAAGATTACATCTAAGATTGGTCTTAATCTTTTCAAATGCCATGAGCCAATGTAAACATAAAGTAAAAATAAAAATACAATTAATTGTTAGATAAAAACCTCATTGTTTGTAAATATTTGTGTTATTAACTACCAGCTTTCACCCGCGACTCCGTCCGCGTGGAATTAAAAAAAAAACAAAAACGAGTAGCCTATGTGTTCTTCTGGACTATCCTCTACATCTATACCAAATTTAATGGAAATCCGTTCAGTCGTTTAGGTTACAAACTCTAACAACCATCTATCCATCCATCCAACCATCCATCTAAACTTTCGCATTTATAATATTAGTATGATGGCATAATAAACATCACACAGAAAAAACCTTTGGATATCAGGTCATTGTCTTTACCATTATGTACAAAAAAAAGTTACAAAAGTGGGTAAATCCTAGTCTACATATGTTCTCGTGCAATTTGTCAAAGTTTGACCAAATGTGCGCAAAACGATTACATCTGAATCTCGTCGCGTCCGATTGCCGGACCCTAATTGGTCTAATGAACGTATGCGCGCGCGCTCTGTTCACTCTAATTAATTGTTTCCATTGCCTCTAACAAGCTCGTTCCCGTGAGATATCTAACAATTTTCGTATTACCTTCAATCGAATTGTATTTATCGATTTTATTAAAAATTCATATTGTGTTAATGACATTTTAAAGACCAAATTAGAACACGAAATTCTAATTGGAAATTACTTAAATGTGGCAACCCTAGCGTACACCGCTAGGCGGACGTTAGCTCGCTCTAATTAATTGCTATGGTCGCTAACGAGATCCCTTGAGGCATCCGCATTTGTCTCAAGTAATGTTACGCTTTCTATCGTATTTAAATTCTATACGTTCCTACTAATCCGAGACATGAGATCATAATTCCTAACCAGGCAAAGGCAGCTGACTAAATGTACATCATTTTCGGCAGTGTACGGAGTTAGGAGGAAATAAA
>JAOCNA010000016.1:740593-754603 GCA_026546675.1 Papilio helenus | reverse complement strand
TATCCGGAATGTACATCTGGAAGCAAGATGCACATTTGAAATTGTTTTGTTTTGTTTACTAAATGCATCACTACAACGAACTCGCGGACGAACTGTACATGTGACATCTTCACCGCTAATCAATGTATCTAGTTTCAATTTACATGCGATGTACTAAAATAACTCAGCTATATCACATTCATGAGATATTCATATGTAAAATTTTATTTAATAAATAGACTATTTTACATAGATAGAAATATTGACAGTATACATGTAGGTAGATGGAAACTTCATTAACATGACAACCCTTTCTTAAGTACTAAAACTATTGAAATGATCATCAAAGTACCATAAAAAGGCGACTAAGTATCAAATAAACAACTTTAATAGAAATAGAAAATTAAAGATGTAGAAATAACAAAATCAACTAAAACCACACATTTTTGAAGCGGGGACAGAATTTGATACAAAACATATTTGCTTCAATTCAATAAAAAAATATAAAGCGAATTCTGCGTACGTTTTAAGGGACGGACGTTAAAATGGATCGGTCCAAAGAAATAGTATTTTTTAACGAAGATAGAGCAAATCAATTTACTTTAGTATGAAATATATGCAATAATCAATGGAGACTAGATACAAAAATAAACAGGGTTACAAATAACAGCTCTAATGTTGGGAAAATTTTTATCTAGTTTTGCTATTTAATAAAAAAAAATTAAATAAAAATCTCAAATTAAATACAGTTATTTTATAATAAACTTTGTTATTAACTTATGTTTATTTATATACATATTAAAGCGCATTACATTACACTAAGTTTACTGGTTTAATATTCTATTTTAACAATTTTTATTAGCTCATTATCATTTTCCGTCAACAAGTTTGCTTGCAAATCGATTATTTCAGTCATAACTCCCATCTTGACTTCATAATCCATACATCCATCCATTCTGACAAGTGTAAAGTTCCAAATTCTCAACTCCTTATCGCAATGATCCTTGCTTACTTTTTTCCTTCATAATTTTGTCCAATTATCCATTCATAATACCTCAAAATTTCTATTTAATGCGTTATTCAGAAAAAAACCTATCGAAAATACAATTAAACGTATTTTTTAACCGTGTTAAAAAATGTATGAACACTTGGCTCATAATTTCAGCCTGAAAATAAATCTTACATAACCTAAATATTATAAATAAAAGCCTTGTTTATTTGTTTATATTTGCTATTTAGATAGCAAAGTGCAAAATGTAAGATTAACAACATCACTAACAATAAACATGATTAGGCGTCTAGCGTCAAGTAAAAAAAAATATCACTAATAAAAATGTAAATTTATAAATTAGCTTAAACACTAAAATTAATAAATTGATTTATATTTGGCGTTACTGGTTTTTAAAATATACTGTTGTTTAAATAAATGCACAAAATAACTTTACATTTGGTGCTGTAAATAATATATGTCAGATAATTTTTAAATTACAAAAAACGTTTAAAATTAATTACTAGAAAAATAATGTCAGAATTAAAGAGATTCTTTTGACTAGTTATTTAAAAAAAGAACTTATATATTATTTGTCAAAAAGCATCTGTGAAATCTTTATTGCTACAGCTGTTTTCAAAATACCACGTTTTAAAGCGAGACGAATATATGAAAGACAGAGAGAACATACATTATTTCGATTTTTAACAATAATGCATTTTACAAAAAATCTATGCCAAAGTACTCTCGTTTCATCTCTTTCCTAATTTATGTTAACCCTTGTATAATGAAACAAAAAATTACTGGCAAAAATTGTCAAGTTTGTAAACAATTAGGCCGATCTATACAAAATGATAAAAAACTAAGATTTTTACAAAACGAAGTGCAGTCAAAACTGTTTTCCAATTTTTTCATTTGAATTTTTTTTTCGAAATGATCATCAAATCTATTAAATGCGAGAATTAAAAATGATTTATTTTCCGTTTATTTTATATCTATGCTTAATCTAATTAAATCGTAAGGCATTAGATACAGCGATTAGTCGCATCGTTGCTCGCCTCAAGTGCACTTTTTACATTAGATATAACATAAAACCCATAAAACGCAATTCTACCCCATTTTGACAACTTCTATAACATTATTACATATTTTAAATTTCTTTCCAAGAATTAAAAAAAAAATTAGGTCTTATTTTTAAATTTTGTGACAAACAAATGATTATACATAGTTCTATTATGACAAAATTAAAACCAAATAATATTTTAAATACATTGTATCCGATTTTTTAAAGATCTGTTTAATTTTGTGCTGTCAAAACGGGTATATTTTTTCCATCTCCATACATTATTTCAAATGAGCAAACATCCATACATGTAGCCTCAAAAAGCCATACATTATACCTAATATAACTTTACTTAACTAATTATTAATGTATTAAAGCGACTTTGAAAATGTTGAAACTGTTTTTGTGCTCTTAATTAACTTGTTGCTAAAAATTCGTGTTTTTTTTTATAAACTTTAAATAGTAGAATTCAATAGAGAAAGTGTACACATTAATCATTTTTTTTTAAATCTCAATGTTAAATTAAAATTTAATTAAACATGCCATTTTAAATAAGATAGAGAACCCATCGTGTTACTGTCGTTTGCACGATAAGCAAGGATTTCCGTGAAAATGAACACCCTTACTTTCTTCTCTTTTGATTATCCACTCCATTTCTCTCTTCTGCATTTGCTACCGGCTATGGAATATAAAAAAACGAAATAAATGCTTGGAAAATAGCCGTAACCCCTGATCTATATAGGAATGTAAATAATTTTCTTAGTTATCGTAATTTAAACCATACGTAATTACAAATAGAAAAAATTAAATCTGTTTCATTCGTTTTCAAATGAAGTGAAAGGGACATAAATAGTAAAGATGACGTATCCGTTTTCCCGCGCCGTACAACGCGAGCGCGCGAGGCATCGTTATATTTCATTCCGCGCGCGATCGCTGGCTGTAAACGCCTGCGCAGCAACGAATTTACGAAATTCGAATTTGTCTCCGCGATTTAAATTAAAAAAAAAAAACTCAGTTGTGCTCCTATAATAATGAATAAAATTGTCCAGTGAATTTTGAGTGTATGTGTTGTGTTAGTTTTGAAGTAGAATTTTAGAAGTTTTTGATTCACTGTGAGTATATTTTTTCCGTTTTAAATTGTTTATTTTTTATGACCTTTCGTGTCATGTATTTATGAACGATGCCAAAACGTCGTAACGTATTTTTCTTTGATAGAAAAGTAGTTCGTGGCCTTTTATGGTCGTTTGTACTCCGTTATTTCTCGGATATGGACCGCGTATAGGATGGCAGGCAGGATCTAGACTTGCCCGCGGCTAAGCCGAGACCTGAGAGTACGGTATTGTACTGAATTATCTAGTTTGTTCAAATGTCACAGTTATTGCGTCGTGACTTTCTCGACGTTATCTCAGAACTCTATTAATTATTTCAATTACGTTACGGATAATGTTGGTTTTAATAATTTTCATTGTGCGATTTTATGGTTTGAGAATATTTTCGTGGTGAGAGACGAATATTTATGTTTTGGAAGTGAAAATGTTGCGCGAAAAAGATGATGAGATCATCAACATAGTTACATTTCTGTGTGTCGCAGAACAAGAAAGAGGACGAAAATAATAGTTTTCTTTTGCAGACGTATTTTTACAACTGCACCATTAATGGCGTGTAATCAATGCAGTCTTGCATTGCAATGTTTATCAACAAATAAGCAGTAAAGATTGGCTGGCATAGTTGCATAAGATATTTGTAGGAACAAATTTGAAATTTGAACTTCACAGGCTGTTTTTAATTTAAGAATTATTAACTTCTATATTTATACCATGCTAGAGTTACTGCAAGTAAGATATAGTTTATTTTTCTTTTAATTATGGTAATAAAGTTTTGATATGGATCTATTGTGCTATTTATGGCAACGTAAGTAACAATGTTCACCCAAGTAAGAAACATAGAGGAATATATTAAATGGATGTATAAAATTGCTATATGCCTTTTGTAAAGTATATAAGGTCGAAAATCGTCAAAAATATCTGTCAAAATTATGTTCCATCTCTTATACGTTCTTTAGGAACATGTTTCTTAACGTCGGATGAACGTCATGTGATGTATAATTGATTAAAAATTTTGGACAGGCTCAAAGATGTCTCCACCGCCGAAAGGGAAAGCGCCTACAAAGGGCGCCAAGCAAATCCTAGCCGAGAACAATGCAACATTAATGTTCTATAGAAACATGTCTCTAGGCGCCACTGCATTCTTTAATATACTGACTTTTGTATTCTTCTATGAACAAATGTCGACTTTAGTTATATTCATGAATGTATTGGTAACAATCATTTATGTAGTTTGCTATCAAATGATGAAGTTTATTAGCAAACCGAAATATACCGCAGATAATGTATTACTCGATCCTGGATTAGATCTGAACATGGAAGGTGGTATGGGAGAGCACGTGAAGGATATAGTCATACTGTCTTCTATCACCCATCTTCTCGCTTTGATCTCCAATTACTTCTGGCTCCTTCTACTGTTGATTCCGTTGAGAGGGTTCTGGCTGGTCTGGGTCAACTTCCTCGGGCCCTGGTTCTTCCAAGAGGCACCACAAGATACCGAACAGGATGAGAAGAAACGCAAGAAGATGGAAAGAAAAATGAAACGCTATCAGCAGTAAATCTGTTTTTATATTGAGGCTTGATATTACTTTGCGAGTTGTTCGTAATACGTAGGATTTTTTAAAACTTTTTGTAGTTAAAATAAAGATTCGGTTATGATAATTCTTGTTTATTACCCCAAGTGATAATTAGTCACATATTTGGAGTATTTTCAAGTTAAGGAGAAAAAATCTTTCTCTCTTTCTGACTGTAAGTGCAATTTACAATGTGGCCATTTTAAAGTAGTTTATTTTACGAAATATTGGCCATTTAAGGTAGTTTTCGTGTTTTTTTAAATACATATGTCATCATGTTTACACGAATGTATTTGTACAATTACGTTTATTCAATTCATATTGTTTAATTCTGAACTGTTAACGACTGAGTTAAAACATTTGCAGTTATTTATTATTCGTATTTACAGAAAATAGTTGTAATTTTAACTGAATCTTATAAAACCCATAATAAAAACCTCGAAAATATTGTTTTTTGTCATTTAACCGCAACTTAATTCCTGAAAATGGATTGAAAACTAAATTTAAACTAAATTTCCATCGCATTTTTCTTGATGTTTTAACAAACTATATGTATATTGTTTCAACAAAGCATTAGGTAAAAGTGACATTAGAAAAAACTGATCAAAATCGTGCATAAATCTTTTCATGAAAGAGAAATATCGTTAAAGATAGGAAGAAATTTGCATACAACCAATTCGTTCCGTAACGTGGTACACTTGGCCAGTACAATTGGTCAGTAGCGCTATAAACTGGTCTGTCAACTGTCAGTATGAACCGGCACCAGTAAATCCTTTCAATCTCTGGTCGTCGCAATTGTCCGAATGTAGTGGCCAAGTGTAAACCGGGCATTATTTTGACAAAACATTACATCTGGTGTATGAGTCAAGTTGTACAGAAATATCCATGAACTGGTGACTGCATCTCATCAATGGGTGACGCATTGCGGTTACGAGGCTTACGAGAACAGCCAAATCATTTAGCTAAAGCGATACTGCAAGGAATTGCTCATTGCATATTAAGATAAACAAAAAACTAAATTAAATATTAATTGTTTTTAACTATATTGAAGCCTGCATATTGGGAAAGGCCTATGTTCAACAGTAATTCTCAAGCTGGTCACTCTAGAGCGGGTGCACACCTTTTACTAAACTATCGCATAACTATAGTGTGATTGTCGATTGTTTCGCAGCCAATTCAACTGTTTAGTTGCACAATTATAAATCGAGTAGTATGTGTACCTCCATATAAGCTCATAGGAATCAAAGCACGACTAAACAGTTGTGCGATAATGTAGGCGCACGCTCTAACTGTACTGACATGTATGACACGCTGCCTATTTTATAATAATTTTCACTTTTTGAAGTAATTGTCTAAGTAATAACATAACGAAAAGAATTTGTTAGACCATTTTTTACCACTCTTTGATGAACTACTCTTTAATGTGTCTTAACTGTATAAATTAAAATACAATAAACATGTAGAATGCGTAATAACTACATGATTCAATTAAAATCTGAGAATTGAAGATGACCAATATACCACAAAATAGAGCTTACGTGAGCAGATGAATGTAGCCAACAGAACTAAAAACAATATTCTATTTATTGTAATACGTTTTTCCACTATTCAGATTTTATCCCTCTCATTATCATTAAAGTCAGTCACTTTAAGCTACTAAAAACTTACGTCAGGTAAATATATGTAGTTCATTCCTTTCAAATGTTTTACGTACAAGCACTACGTTTTGTATAAAAAAAGAATTTTCAAAATCGGTCTACCAGGGGCGGAGTTATGCCGTAACACACATAAAACAAACTTACAGACGAATTGAGTACCTTTTTCTTTTGGGTAGTCTGTCAAATAGAACCAAAAGAAATGCTATTTTGATATTAAAAGAGTTTAAAAGTGCTACATAACCGTAAGCTTCCACTGTTTTCCAAACAGTATAATAGTGGTAACATATATCAATAACATGAATAATCTGGTCCTTCGTTGTCAGTCTAGATTTAACCAACCTTACGTGTCTTAGCTAATCTGTATGCAGTTAGAATGCATATCTTGAACTTGTTTCCCGTTCCGGGTTACGATTGTATCATACAAAGAATTACGCTTATCATTTAAATAGGTACATAAACTTTAGTTTTCTTATAAAAACAAAAGAAGTCGACCTTGACCTTCATCCACTACGTTATGGACAAGTTTAATGGTTAATTATACAGGGATGAAAGCTTCGACTAACTAGATTTAGACGTTTTTGTGCTAACCGAACTCAACTGTTAACTCCTTCATTAACAGTTCTAAAATAGTTATTTAAAATTTTGTTCAAATTCATTTTATGACAAAATTTGTGAATTTTAGAGTACTTATTACAACTTTACTTATGAAGTACTAGCTATTGCTCGCCACTTCGCCCGCGTGGTATTAAAAAAATACAGCCTATGTTACTCATAGATAAATTACCTTTCCAACGGTGAAAGAATTTTTAAAATCGGCCCTGTAGTTTTTGAGTTATTTCAATAAATACAAAAATACAAATCTTTCCTCTTTATAATATTCGTATAATAAAATAGCTCTGATACTAATGGTAATCACAGATTTTTAAAATCCATAAACTGGTTACTAAATATTGTCGATGGTACCATTATAACAAAATAAGATGGCGTAAAATGAATTAAATTAATGAATAAACAAGGAATAAAGTTAGCAGCAAAACTAAGTGGAATTTCTTAGTGACATCAGGCATAGCGTAAAGTTTTGTCCGCCCCGAGCTCCCGTGTAAATATTAATTAAATTATACCGTTTTCAGACTTGAAATTAATTTCTACTACAAGTATATGTTCACTAGAAGAATGTTAGAAAATAAAAACAAACTACACTTTGTCTTCCGAAATATCACAAACTAGAATTTAACTGATCCAGGTTAATAATAATCGCAACAATTCCGAGTTTCGCTTTTTAGTTCTTAAAGTAATGATTACTTTGATTGATTTAGATATTCTATAGGATATAAGAGGAGAATATATACTAATATGATGGTACAGAACGTTATAAACCTATTCAAGCTATCTAAATTCAATTATTGGGATTAATACGTGCATTAATTAGTTTCTATTCAGCGTAGCAATATCCGTGTAAGTATGGCTTCCTACACTAATCTTGGAGAGAGCGGGGGAAGGATATGGGACGTGTGCGTTTGATGCCTTTTGTTGGCTTCCCTAAGCAGCGACGATTTCATTCTGCTTGAAAACTTCAATTTTTGGAATACAACTATGATATAATTGTTCGGTTATCCTAGATTAAAAATAATACATTATTCATCATAGTGAAAAAATCAAAACAATCGGCCATTTAGTATTTATCGAAGTAGTATTTAGTATTTAATGTGTGCACAAGTACTTAGGTTCGTAATTTAGACATAGACATTGAAAAACACCTTTTTTATTTTTTTTTTATTGAAAAACACCTAATAAAATAGAAAATGATTATTATTTCAGCAACGGATGTCGATTTCCTACACGCGGAAATCGACGCAAACGCCCCATAGACTTGGGGGATTCTCACTTCGCGCCAAACAGGGTCAAGGTTACAAGATTGTTCGGACGCTTACGCTTTTAAAAACGAAAATGTCAATAAGTAGAAAAATAAACTATCATTATTGGCCTGCAACTTCTTTATTTTTTTATTAATATTAAATCAAACAATTAGGCGGAATGTTGAATATTATATAATACACGTAGAATGAGCGAGCGTCGCTCCATTGGCATGTGGTTGGCATACCAGAGCAAATTGAGTCAACATCTTGACCCAATACTAATGGACTAATTACATGCCTTGGTGATATCGAAGCATAACATATGGTACATACATATAACAGTACAACAAGTTCCCCCGACGATGTCTAGACAGAATGTCAGAAGTCACGTGTAAGCAGCAGTGCTTAATAATTGCAGAATTATTTAGACTAATTAATATAAGTACATCAAAATTGTTACATTTAATTAGAAAAAAAAACGTAGGTACATAATACTTACGCAAAAAAGTTATATTTTAAACGATGTAAACGGAATTTACAAACTGCTTTCATGAAATGTTTTTGACGTATTTGTTATTTCCATTACAATGAATACTATTTAATATAAATGATTTCATTTGCAAAAAGGATCTCGGGAATTTTCAATAAAATCAGAAACACTAAGAACAAATTTAAATTACATCTAATAGGTAGAAAGGCCTACGCTATATACCTCGGAGTATTAAGAAAATAAGAATGAAAATGAAGGACCTTTATTGATGTTTTTATTTCATTGGGAAAATTAGAATTTAATTTTAAGATTTTCTCACTTAATAACAAGAATACAAGGATATAGTAGAAGTATATAATATGATTTGATAAAATAATAATAAAAGACAGGTGTTTGTAACTTAACTATAGCTCGGTTAAATTGATTCACGGTGATGACAAAAGGTCTTGTTAATTGAAAATCAATCTCCCAGTATGTTAGTTTAACACATGCTAGAAACCATTTTGCGGTGAACGGAAGCAACGGCGTCACTTCATCTCTCCCTCAATTTGTACCTCGATAGTCTATTGACACTGGGGCCCTTTAATTACTTTAGACCGTTATTCAATTTTGTGGTCACTTTACTCTCTAACTCCTACATATACGGGACGTTGCGTTGATTGACTTTTGTAATTACTATTTTCTGCCTATCGCACTAAAGCTTGCACCATTTTTGTTGCATAAAAGCGAGTGAAAATGTAACGTATGTTTTTGCACAGGTACGGCAGGGATCTCGCTAACTATGTATCGCAGACCTCTACAAGCGTAATAAAAGCCCGCTTATCTTGTGCCTGATTTATCTGAACACTTGTAATTTTTATTAAGATATGATATGTCGTTGTTGGGAATTCGTTAGTTGTTTTTTTAAATTCTTAATAAATCTTTTTTGTTACAGTACATCGGTACCCTGGATGTGCCGAGACCAGCAAGTCGCTTGGAGATTGTTGCTGCTATGCGTCGAGCGCGCGTGAGTTTCAATTATATAAATAATACATTTTTCTAATTTACAATACTGGCTTAAGCCACCAACTTTGTCCCATGATAGAATAAAGGAAAAACATTTGTTCAAACAAACTTATAATACATTTCATAATTTAGTATTATAGTGTCAAGAGAATTTAGTAAAATCCTAAATCTAATTGAGTAGAGCAATAATTAAAGAAATTGATAAAAAATTTAGACGCAGTTGTTTGGGTGTGAATTTTATATCAGTCACATTTTTTATAGTGATATAATTAATGAAGAATCTGAGCCCTTATTGGATTATTGATATCATTCACGACTACCGATTAAAGTTTGAGGGAATGTTGTAAAACTTTTAAGCGCACTCTGCAAAATTGCTCGCATCACTTTAATTTTTTTATAAAGTTTAAAAAAATAAAAGTCATCTCCAATATAACTTTATACTTTGTAGACTACGTTTTTTTTCAAAAACTTGTGTACATCTAAAAAGACATTTCAGTAGAAATGTAAAAAAAAACTAAGCTACTGTGTTTTACGTCTTATGATTAAACATCAATAATTTATAACATAAACAGAGAAGCTTTGGAAAAACAGTCCACGTAATTAATATTTACTTTACAAGCAATGTGAACAGAGATCGAAATTGGAATACTAAGAACACGATAGCAACTAAAGCTAAATATGCTTTTACCAAGATTTGATATTATCCTTTAGTAATTTTCCTATTCAGTTTTGTATAAATAATTACTTACTATGAAAATAGATTGATATTTAAAATTGTACAATCATAATGTTAACTGAAGTACTACAAAAAAGTGGTTGAAGTGAATGGACGTGAAAGGTGATGAGATAAGGAAGTGAGTGACGAGGAATCGAATGATAGATCAATTTTTAATATGAAAATCTTATATACCAACACAACATAACAATGGGATAAGGGCATAATTATTTTTACAACACACATAATAATAGTATACGAGTATGTATGGTTTTTCGCCTAGCAAAACAAAAACCGAACAAAGGCGTATTTTTACAGGACGTAAATTATGTTTAGCATTGTACTTATTTAGGTATCTTTATCCCGTCCGTCCGAAGCAGAACCGACTGTTTTATTTAATTATAGAATTTACAGATAATTTTGTAAGAACTTGTCAAGTCCTGTCCTCTGCAGTACCTTTTGTTGTTTAGAATTTAACTGTCGAGTACTCGGGCTGGATAAATATTTAAATATCGTAGTAGTTTATACGAGACATAAATACTATCTAAATAAAAATCAACCTTTGCTTCCTTTGTTTGTCTAAACTTTTATATTATCTTCTGTGAACGCTAGGTTGGTCCATTCAGAGAACAAAAATCTACAAAGGGGCATTCTCAAAAAACAAAATTAATTTATCTTCTCTCCTACACTATTACACAATTTTTTAATTTGGCATTAAAACGCGCGTTAGGTTTAGCTACCTAGCTGTCATTCCCCCAAAAGGCAGGGTATCTTTCGAACATTCCTCCCCCCTTTAGTTTAGCTATCTTATTTAAAAAAGACAGGGAGAGATGGATTGACTGAAATTACGATTAATACCATAAATTAATTTGAAAGACAATAATCCTTTATAACGATACAAATGGCGATCACAATGATGGTATGGCGATGTCGTTGCATTCAACAAATTTGGCGTTGACTTTGAAAACTCGGATAACTCTATCAAAGTTCCCGCTCAACTCATTTAGTTCGGTGATCGAGTAACCCGATATGTTAACTAAGTTACTACATGTCAAACTTCAGTGATTAGTTGGTAAGTGAACGCTGTGACAAATTTCACATAAACATTACAAATTTAAAACATAGTACACATTAGAGTAATAAAAATGCATCTTGTCATTAATGATTGCCATTATAATACAAAAACTTATTACCCAAGACTTCTATTGCCTTAACACTTGTCTAGTCTGAAAATACAAAACTCCTCGCTAGAGGTCGCTTCAGTTGGTTACTTTATTACATTAGTTTCATATAACAAATTATATTAATATTTCTTCGCAATACGGCGAGAGTTTTTATGTTCTTGATAAAGCTACAATACATACTTATTTATCTATTTATTTATTTATTTACAAAAAACACAGTATTACAGTTGACATATAATTTTACAAATACGTTGCACATAAATTGTTTTAACTCTTATTTTTTAAAAGTCTGTATTTTATAGTCTCTGTTTTATGACAGGGATGATCAGTGCTGGTTTTAGCTCTACTAGCGCCCTGGGCGGCCTTCCTACCACGCCCTACCCATACTGACGCCCTGACCAGCACTAGTGATGACAATATGTGATAATACCAGTGTGAATACCGTAAACATTACACGAACATTACAAGATCAAACCTGTCACATTCAAATATGAATACATCACACATACATCACGTGATGTGACGTCTCTCTCCCCTGAATAAAAGAGTCACATTGTCCCACATTTGCACAATAAAAACATAACGGCTGTGACATTTATTACCTCAACAATGGCTCAGCTTTGATTCCTTTTGTAATGTAATGTCAGTCATTTGCTAAACGATCATGTTTAGGGTAAGGAACTAAAGAATTTATCCACTTTTTTCATATGGCTAATAAAATAGAACTTATAATAATGTTAGCACAAAAATTAGTAACGTTGTTATATGTAATATTTTAATTAAAATAAATATATGTATCTGTAGCTGAATAAAAAGTCGTGTAAAATTAATGACATAATAATACAACATTATTACTGCAGAAGGACGGATGTTTTTGTTGAATATACGAGTATGTAGTAAGAGTATGTCTCAGTAGAAGTTGATTACGTGAAACATATCTTGATTATCAAGGAAGTGAAGTGACGAATGGTAGATTGTTGTAGAGGACGAAAACCTGTTGTGCCGAACATATAAGTACATAAAGAATAAATAAATAAGGGAAAATGATTATTAGTCGAATAAAGGTCCAAAGGGGTCGATAGTTGAACAGACATGTGTAACATATTGCAGCGACAATAGTGAGCATAGTGAGTGTGCGTGGGGTTCCTGTGAGCGGCATGTTTGTGCGGGGGGTGGGCAGGTGATTGCTCTGGGGCGCGGGGCGGCATGAGCGCGCGCGATGCTGCGCGGCGGCGCGTGCGCGTGGCTGGGCGCGCCGTGCTCGCGCAAGAACGGCGCCGTCTGCTCGTGCCGCGTTCACACCGCGCTACTACAGGTATAATAGCATAATGTACACAACCATAAGAAAAGGATGACAAATACTGATAACTGTAGAGACTAGTCAATTTTAACAAATATTGTTATTAATAAATGTTGTAATAAGTCTTTATGAGTTTCTATCTACGTCTATTTTAAAATGTATTTTACGATAAAATAATACAAAAGCGCAATTAGTGTATGCGAGTGGCTGTTTGATTCAACTAGAAGTAAATGACTGGCTCCAATTAATCTCGTCAGATAGAGGTTTAACTACTTTATGACATCGCTAATTATATCGCAACTGATTGAAATTACGTTTCGATAATAATCTAAATGTAATTAAACTTCATTGAAATAAAATAATTAGCTGGTGTTCGGATATTTGTTCCAGTCCTATTTACCAGTTCTTTAACAAAACAGATAGATTTTGATTTCAGTTAAGTTATTGAGCTTGTTGTCACTGTTTTCACCACTCCAATTAGCTTTTGTATCAGATATTTTGCAATCGTACAGTCAGATAACAAATCGAGAATCGAGTCTAAATCAGATGACCCAAATCAGAATTTGCTTAAACATTTTAGTATATACTTAAAATAAAATAAAGTACTTCAAAATGTTTTTTTGAAATTGATGGAAACAATAGTTACGTCAGTCATTAGCCTCATCCAAGCGATAATCCTGCTGCTTCGTGCTACCATAGGTATAACCGCATTACTCATGCTAGGCCGTGTTTATTTTTCTGGATGTTTTAATCTGCGCGGGTCGCAGCCAGCAATTACTGGGCCATTGTTATTTGTAAAATTATCCTTATTTTCTCTTTCTAGAAGCTATGTCAGGTTTTCCAATTTTTATCTATCAACTAGTATCTAATTGTTAGTATAATTTAATTTGTGTTTTTCTGTTTGTTATTCATGTTTATTGCAATTGTATTGCATATTTTCGAGGAATTCTCAGTCTTTGTAAATTCTTGAAATTGGAATCGTCGACCTCAGACCGCCAGTCCAGGGTCCCAGTCCGACGAGGTCACAGTCGCTGCAGTAGCAACGCATCTCAATACATCTTCGTGACAGGATCGCTGTTGTTTTGCGGAAACCAT
>JAOCNA010000016.1:605765-617495 GCA_026546675.1 Papilio helenus | reverse complement strand
GCATCGGTCAGCTCCGCGGTTTTCCAACTACTCACAAAGACTAGAATACTTTCAAATGAAGTCACTTGAACATCGTATAACGGCAATAGATTTAAAGCTTTTATATAACAATAACTAGTCTTAGAACGCTAGCCCACAGATTTCGTCAGAAAAAAATATAAATCGTAATTTCTTCTTCAATATCCATTATATTCTACTGAGGATATGTTGTTAGTCTCGTGGGACTGTTACGTAAACAGTTTATCGAATAAATAACGGTTATCGGAAAAAAAACAAGAGAAGACTACACAACACTAAGCTGCAGTATTCTAATCTATAAGAACTAGGTACAGACCGTGTCATATTAACGAAGTCGAAAAGATTCTCTCTCTCATTTAGAGATTTTTTAATTAACGACAAGGCACTCGTATCAGCTGCTATTTGATACAATCTCAGGTTTAACCTTCTGATAACAAATCTCGACTTACGCATCCAAAATAAATTGAATGTCGTCATGAATAGACGTCCAATTAGGTTAATGTGGGTTAAGACCCTCGCGGCTCGCGGCCATCTGACGACTAATGGAATAATGAATATCGATTATTGTGGCTCGTATTCACCTGCGAACTGGGTAACATTGGCTGTTGATACATCACAATATTTGGTAGAGAACCATTACTTCACTAGTACGATTAGAATCGATTCTAATCGTACTCAATCGATTATCATTCTCGACGAGTATATGATTTTTTTAACCTTTGCTTACCATTATTTAGACAAATCTTTAAACATTATTTTAAATGGATAATTGATTGAAATCATAAAAAAAGGATTTTGTCTCATATAAATCTAACGCAAATATAAGTATTATGGAATAAAAAGAAAATATTTTTCTTATATTTATGTGGGATCAAAGAAACTTTCGACCTTTTCAGTTTTGTAGCTAAAGTTAAGTTACGAACAAAGGAAAAAAAGCTCCAAATCACAGGTCAAAGTCTAACGAAGAATAAACGTGGACCATTAAAATGAAAAGTATTTGTGACGTAGCTTTTTCTTCTGATTCTATGAAACCGTACGTTTAGATTAACATTACATATATTATAACATATCTATACTAATACTATCTTTTGTCCGCGACTTCGTCCGCGTGGATTTTTTTTTCTGTCGAACGGAATAAATATCCTATGTCCGTCTCCTGGCTCTAAGCTACCTCCTCACCAATTTTCAGCCATATCGGAAAAGCCGTTTTTGAGTTATAAATAGTGTAACTAACACAACTTTCTTTTATATATATAGATACGAAATTTTGGCTGAAAGGATCTCAGATGACATATGTAGGTATAGAACATGGTCTGAAAGGACACAGCCTTATACGGCGTCGCAAGCGAGAGTCTAGTCCAGTAAATCATCTGATTAGATTTTATGTATTAAACAGATATTCTAACTGCTAATCTCCTTAGTCGTAATTACTAGATAGGATCGTCGGCAATGCTGACACGAAGTAATCGATAGCCAGCCGTTTCTAAACGTCTCTGCGACGAACCCGATTTCATTACCTTCATGAGATTTTATTACTGAACTAAACCAAAGATCTTGTATTCTAGATATGTCACGGAATTTAAAAGTGAAATATTGCCGCAGTTATCCAAGTAATAAAAATAAATGTTTACAATTGATTTGTGAATCTCGCTTATATTTAAATTATCTATACTTATACTAATATTATGAAGAGGAAAGATTTGTATTTTTGTATGTATTGAAATAACTCAAAAACTGAAGGGCCTATTTCAAAAATTCACTCACCATTAAAAAGCTACATTATCAGTGAGTAACATAGGCTACATTTTTTTTGAAGCGGACGAAGTCGCGAGTAACAGCTAGTATTTAGTAAATTTCATTTTAGTAGAACAAAAATCAAACATAATTATTAAAATCCAGTTTGCCAAGTGTAGTAGTGTATGGGAAAGCAATAAACACAAAAATATACTTATTTAAAATAGTATTAGTAGATTGAAAATTATTGCGTGTTAAAAATGTTTTTTTTTTAATTCCGCGCAGACGGAGCCGCGGGCGAAAGCTAGTAAGTAAATAAGAAAGTTGCTCGCGCACTTCCTGTGTATTGTCGAACTGTGACGTCACATGTATTGTCTGCCAAGAACTATATTATGACAGCGTTTGCCAGACCCGCTGTGCACCACTTGAAGTGGCATTTTACACACCCTTAATAAAATGCTGAACATTATAATTGCCTCAGTGACACTAAAATGTATCTCGAAAGAGTCGTGAATATATTTTTCAGTATAAATTATCAAACATTATTATGTTTAATGTAATAATTCTGTTTCTTTTTCAACAATTCAACATTAAGCTAGTATTTTGATAATGGTCAAATACTTTATAGAGTAATGCAAGATTTAAAGTCTTCCTTCAACTGAAATATAAAATTAACTTCAATCTTACTAATATTATAAATACGGAAGTTGGATGGATGTTTATTAGAGTTTGTAGTCTAAAAGGCTGAACGAATATCGATGAAATTTGGGATAGACTTAGAGGATAGTCTGGAAGAACATAGGCTACTCAGTTTTGTTTTTTTTTTAATTTCAGGCGGATAGAGTCGCGGTCAAAAGCTAGTTTAATAATAAAAATATAATTAACAATAATAAATGACAATGCATAACGAAGCACGATCAATAGCTTTTACAATTTGAAAGTCAATATAAATATTTTAAAACGCACACGATTTTAAATGTCCAATTCAAGTGCCAGTAGTAATTTTATTGTACGATATTTTTTTGTTTGTTCCGTATTCGATGGAATACTGGGAACAGGATTAGCATATTAATTAACACACGTACCGAACTCTTGAAACTGATGCTTGTAATTCTCTCTGGAACATTCTATTCTACCAGTTTTATTGTGAAATATGCGTGAACATTTTAAATCACTTTATACAACGTCAATGCCCGCATTTCTTGGCCACCAAAAAGCATGTATATTGCTACAAACCAATATTATAGATGAATACAGTAGATAAGGGTCATTGAACACCTCCCCCCTTTATCCTACCCCCATAGGGACGTCGCAGGCTTTCGTCCACCAAGCTAGTCCATCTTCCGTCATCTCAGTCGTCCCTTCTTGATCATGTCACCTTTCACGCAAACCATCCATCTCTTTCTAGAACTCTAGAGTGTACCTCCACACTCATAACGTTCTTCTTATATGTGATTCATAACATGGCCCATGCCATTACTCCTTAATTTCTCTACCACTGGAGCTACTCTCAAACTTCCTAGTAAAGGGGTCATTGATGTGATTTTAAATTTGAAACTGTTACTGCTCTCGGTATGGATTACACTTTATCGCCTCGTTAAATAATTTATGGTTTAATATAAACATTGCTATAATGTAAAGCGAAAAGTGTTCCAATTAATCAAGATGATCCTGCAACAAATGTTTCCAACTTGGCCCAGCCAGCGAGCCGGGTTGTGACAACTCGCAAATTATACCAGCTTACACTGGTTTATACCGGATTTGGGCGGAATTAAGCAGTGTGTAATCGTTGTACTAACCCTGGATTAAAACTTTTATCCTTAAGAGCCACTCCCTTTGGTAATTAAGAAAGTTCCGCCTATAGCATATAGTTTAAACGATTACCAATTAATGAACGATTCTTCACTTTTTACATTTAAAGTGGGCGCATGCCTTTGTCTAAACAATCGCAACTGTTGTGCGATTGTCGATTGTTTCGCAGCCCATTAAACTGTTTAATTGCACAACTAAAAATCGAATCACGACTAAACAGTTGTAAGATAGTTTAGTTAGAGGTGTGCGGACGCTCTTATACGAGCGATCCGCCCCGTCGTCGCATGGGTATGCTGATACGAAAATGTGTTTACGAAGTTAGAAACATCTAAAATCAATATTTCTCTAATTTATTAGTACATGTATTATACATATAAACAATCCTCTTGAATCACTCAATTTATTTAAAATTGCTTCAAAATCCGTTACGTAGTTTTAATGACCTAAACCTACATAGGAACAAACAGATAGCGGGAAGCGACTTTGTTTTATACTATTGTCGCGACGTCATCCATTGACGAGTAGCGAAATTTAGTGATAATTATGCATAGATAATATTACTGTTTTTATTTTACAGATTATGGAGTGAATATGACCCAGATGCAAAAGGAAGGATCAAGCATTTGGATGTGGTTACTTTGTTGAGGAAAATTAGTCCACCTTTAGGTGACAACATTTTATAATTAAAAAGACTACTAGATACCACTTAAATTTCTTTATAATTTACTGCCATGTAACTCTAGAAGTCGCTCATCAATCGTATAGCTTTTTACAAATAATTGTTAGTTATTAGTCTTTTTAATTATTATTTTCTCAGGTTTCGGCAAGCTGTGTCCGCATCGCACAGCGTGCAAGCGATTAGTCTCAATGAACATGCCTCTCAACTCCGACGGTACTGTCAACTTCAATGCTACATTATTCGCTGTCGTACGAACACAGTTGCAGATCAAAACTACAGGTTTGAACCCTAGATATATTGGCTTCCAATATAAAAATTTCCTAAATAAAGCAGAGAAGGTGTATAACCCAAATTGAGTAATTAACAGACTACACGATTGACTAAAACTATGACTTCCCTTTTCGAAAGACACGACATTCAGGTTAAAGTTAAGGCACAGTTTGATCTTATTTTTAATAAAACAGGAGTCATAGACGAGTGTAACACAGAACTGAGAGCTATCATCAAAAAGATCTGGAAGCGAACGTCTCCGAAGCTTCTAGATCAAGTGGTGCCGCCTCCAGGAGATCCCAATGAAATAACTGTGGGCAAGTTCTATGCGACTTTCCTTATACAAGATTATTTCAGAAGGTATGCAATTGTTTATTGTCTTCTATCAGAAGTAGACTTCTAAAAGTAAATACTGACTACATATTACTAATAAAATATCAATTGTCGATGAAATTTTTTATTATAATTTGTAGTTTCTCTTCCAAATTTTAACTTTGATCGTTCCTTCTTGGTACAAAATTACCTATAGAGCGGGCGCACATCTCACAACTGTTGTGCGATTGTCGATTGTTTCGCAGTCAATTCAACTGTTTAGCGCAACTAAAAATCGAGTAGTGTCCTTCATATAAGCTCATAGGAATCAAAGCGAGACTAAACCATTTTGCGATAGTCTAGTCAAAGATGTGCGCGAGCTCATAACCTACAAATAATTTATGATTGAAATATAATCAAAATTGTATGTAATTCTATGATTCTCAATTCTTAATCTGTAATCAAAATTAACACGAATTATTTCTATTTTATAGGAACCATGCGTAAGTGAATCAAAGTTTAAGCAAGTCAGAATCCAAATATGCTGTATTTATGCTTTTGTGCCCCGGTGTTTGTTAATCGATAATGTGATATCGCTCTGTCGATGAACCCGAGGCCTTGCTTCACAGTTTTCTATCCTTTTTGGAAGTTTTGATTGTGAATGCTCTACTTTACACTGATACAATCGCCTTTACTCTTAATAACAAACCTAATCTATCTTAGTTTAGGTGTATCGATATTTAATCGATTTAATCTATCACTATTAGATACGATATAACTAGGGATGTGAGGAAATCGATTCTAAAAATCGATTCAATTTTATGTTTTGTTTGGATTTGTAGGACATCTAAATATGGGTTTGGTTTCGTTATATTTTTTTAATTAAAGACGATTGTATGTTTGTTGTACACAAAAAGAAATGTTTTATTTTCAGCTTTCCTGCATTGTCAAGGATATTTCATTGTTATCCGATAGCGTTTACAGCATGATTTTCTCAATTATAATATCAAAACGTTCCAAAGCATGTTTTCTCCTTGTGTAACATTTTTGTTGTTCAATCACTCGCTTTCGATTATTGCACATCCGTCCAATCACTTTTGTTTTGCTGACATTTTGCGTGTTATAGCGTGATATTGTGTTCAGGAATTCTGCATGAAAAAAAGCGTTTATTATAATTGGCTTCATCTAACATATCGGTTTAAATTCACATAGAGAAGACATGTTTTTGGAATAGAGGTAATACGAATGTACAAAAAAGATACAAAATTCTAGTTTTATTCCAAATTTTTCAATCCATTTTCAAAGATGGAAAATTTTACTAACATACAAAAAATCCTGAATTACAAGAAGACTTTTGTTCCTTCTTATATCCTTGATTTGGTATAACAGGTTTAGGAAACGCAAAGAGCAAGCTGCAGCAGCTTCAGTTCAGAACAACCAGATGACGCTACAAGCCGGGCTGAGGACTCTACACGAAGCAGGACCTGAACTCAAACGAGCTATTTCTGGTAACTTGGATGAGATTACCCCAGAAGCTGTTGAACCAATGCATAGGGTGAGTTAAAAACTCTTCATTATATCCCATATTCCACTCATGTGGTTGCGCCAGTTTTCGTTATCGAGGTCGATCTTCAGATGGTGTCTTAAACTATTTTATTTTATGATACTTTATAACTCTAGAAAATCATTACAGCGTAATCACACGTTATTCGGAGCTGTGTGGACAACCTTCAAGAAACGTGGTCGAGAAGGTTTCTATAAACCACCAACACCTCGGCCTGAGAGAAAAACAACCAGTAAAGGTAAGAATAAATAATCTAACGATATAACGCTCTTGACCCAGAGGGGTAGAAAGGGACCACTGACCTCCATTTGACGTGGTCTTCTCTTGGTCTTGGTCGTGGTTCCTTAAAATTTCTTTATTTATCTAAATTGTATTAATATTTCAGGAGCATCTAAGAGTGGTCAATCTCTTAGTTTGATGATGCAACGAGAATTGGGATTGGACGGGAAAATGCCAGAAGACGATTCGTAAGTATATTCTAGAATAAAAAAAGTTCCAATAGTTTTACAATAGAGAATACGACAAAAAAATCTGACATAAATAATAATACACAAATATGGTCCAAAGCATGATCCCTGTGGATTCCAGATATTTTTTAACGAAAATTCTTTTACACATAAAATTATTGATAAATGTTATTGGAATTGTTTATTAAAACTTACTGTTCATGTAAAAGTTGAAATTGTTTATTTTTTTTTTCATAAAAACAACGAATTCTCTTTTATCATATTTTTCAAAAGCTTTTCTAAATACTAATAGAAGTAAAATTTTAATTACAAATAATTTTAATGAATTGAATTTTATTGTTTTTGTATAAAGGAAATTTGATGATGGTCATCAAAGTGATGAGGAGATTGCCATGCAGCCATTACTGCATGGAAAGGATTCGGAGAGAATATTCAGAGTTATTGAGTAAGTTAATTTTTACTAGATAATTCTAATAAGGGTTAAGAAAATTGCAAGGAAATTAAAACCATAGGAGACAATGAAGTAATTGATCTAAGAAATTAAAAAAAATGAATAGTTTTATTAAAATGATAGTTATTTTCTTAACCCGAATTATAAATTATTTCAGATATGTAATGTGTTTATCTTTTTCTAAATTTAGTTGCGTAATTTTGTATATTTTCTATAATTTTGTTAAGTTTTTCTTTAAATGTTGTACGTGTTTTGTCACATCATGGCACATTAAAATATTTATTACTTCATACTGGGTCATTATTATCTATTCTTAGATAATTATTTCGATTGTAATAATACTGATATTGAGCGTTAAACTAAAGGAGTTATTATAAATAATGACATCAGTATTGAGTATTGAATAACGTTGACGTTTGCAGAAAAACATCCAACGATTTAATCCAGAATATGAGAAACAACCGTAAGTTAGTTTTAGTGTGTTGTGATTGTGTTATTTTTTGCCTTCTTCTTTAATTCACCTTTGATGTGTTTGCTTTTTTCTTATAATAGATTGCTATTATGTTTTAATTCATCATCAACTTGCCCTTATCCCTACGGAGGGTCGGCACAGTACGTGCTCTTCCATACATTTCTATCAGTCGTCATATCTGAATTCACTCCCTTCTTAAACATATCCTCTTTCACACAATCCATCCATACTTTGTTCTTTTTTTAATAATGATTGTTTTTTCACCAGCAGCTACCTGCTAAAATTGTATTGACGAAAATTAACTATATCTAAAAATATGTAATAACTTGAGTATGTGATAACTAATATAGGTGCAACTATCATAACATATTTTAGTGTTAAGCTAAAAATAGTGTTAACTTGTACAAAATCTGTAAATTGCTTCATTATTAACAAACAGACAAATGTGATCTAATGAGCATGCAGTTGGCGTTAACAATGCTAGATCTCCTTCTTCGTTTCTTATATTTCGATTTGTTTAATCAGAAAAACATTGTTTTGTGACTAACACTGCTTCACTGATGGTCATACGAACAATTGCTTACTAATAATGTTACTGTTATGTACAGATCGTGACAGAACGCCCAGACAGAACGACGCCGTGCCTTATTGTGTAGAGAATCCAGCGGAGAACCTTATCGCCAGAGTGAGTTGATTTCTTTATTAGAAACGGATGGGTGGTAGAGGATTTGGCACAGCAATCAATCATCATCACCAGCTCACTAAATGTCCCCACTAAGGGGCTCGGAGCCTGCCCAAGTAAGGGGTAACTAGGCTAGGTACCCACACTGGTCCAATAAGAGTTGACTTCAAATATCGTTTAATTTCTTCGCTGATATGTGCAGGCATCACGATGTTTTCCTTCACCGTAAGAACGTCGGGTAAATTATGTACATATAAAATTCGAAAATAGAAAATCACATAGGTACATGGCGGGTTTCGAATCCAAGATTAGTGTTTAAACCACTGAGCCACCGACGCGCAAGAAATAGATAGGTCAAATTCAAGAAAACATCTTTAAAAGAATGGATTCTTTATATGAGTCTGAACGAAACAAAACAGCTAAACGATACTGGGTCTGAAAATTACAGACATAACATTAGCTACTGTATGCTTTAATGTATTACTATAATAATTTAATTAAAGAAACTTAAACAAGGTTTAATTCATAATATAGTTTGCGTCATACTCGGGGAAATATTTACATTTCGCTGGAAGAAATACGAGTAATTTTAAAACAAAAACGTTACGCGCGTTCCGAGAGTGCGCAGGCGGAATTTCGGTTCGGAGCAATAACAAAGCGATATTTTGCAAATAATACAATGCACACATCCGATCGATGTAAAAACTTCTTCAGTAGCTTTGTGGTGTTAATGACGTCACAAGGAACTGCCGAGAGGGCTAAGCGTGTTTGAGACTTCTAGGAAAATTTAAAGAGCAACTCAAATATGCTCTGCTATGTTCTGTTTCACGTGGAGACGATATTTATAATCAAGCAAATAAATTCGAGCTCTCTTTTTATATAAACGAAATAGTTACAAATTCAATTTTATAGCAAAGTTGCAAAAAGTTGTATTCATTAAAATTCTTAAACACTAACAAGTCGCATATTTGACACAGACGAGTTGTTATGCCATTTATGGTTAAAAACGTTCAATGTATAGAGTGGCAACACTAACGGCATCGGAGATGGCGTGCTAGATAACTTGGCACGGCCAGACCGATGGCACGAGGGCCAATGTCGCTCCATGTCCTGGAAATCGGAATGGCCGACCTTGCGAGGTAAAGTAAACACGTTCATAGAAATATTTGTACAGACCTAACCTTGAGACATCTCTTAGTTTTTTTATCATAATACAATATCAAACACATTTGTGCTTAATACAATTGTTGATATATTTTATGATATGGGCGTGTTTGAAATTTCTTTTTTTTTTTATTAAAGAAAACTAGATTTAAAAACTCATATCAAATTTCAATTTAAATAATATTCCACTTTCGAAATTGCAATTTTAATTTCAAAAGAAAAATGTATTTTCAAACGAATGGAATATATTTTAATTAAAACATATCTATGAATTTTAATGTAATTAGTATGTTTCATATAATTGCGTATTTAACTTTAAGATAAAATGGGTAAAACATTAGACCAATATAATACATGCATGCGCTGGTTTGGTCTATATTAATATTATAAAGAGGAAAGATTTTGTATTGAAATAACTCAAAAACGACTGCGCAATATTTCAAAAATTCTTTCACCATTTAAAAGCTACGTTATCAGTAAGCAACATGAGCCATACTTTTTTACATTCGTTTTAATTCCAAGCGGATGAATTCGTAGCAAAGTTATTTTTTAATATTAGTCCAATTACATATTTCAAAGGCGAAAATGACTTCGCTAATTCATCATAATCAATAAAAAAACCGTTTTACAAGAACTGTATTAGTACAATACTAAGCTAAAATTAATAATTCAACTGAAAAAAACAAAAAAATATAATAATATCAATCAATTTTCCTTTAACAAAGATAATGGTATGAGTCAGGTTTGCACCATTCATTAATATATTCTTGGTATATACTTAATTTATTGTTTTGCTATTGATAGATGAGTAATTTGATGCTATTTTTGATCATATGTTTGCAATTTTAAACTTCGAATACGCACAAAAAATTATAAAGAGTTGAACCACCAATCGTATCGTTTCGACGTAAATGCTGTCAATTTTGACAGTTATTTATTGACCAAACCAAAAAGTGGATAGAAAACAGTATTATCGATTTAATACAGTTTTGTTATCTTTGCTCATTAATGGCATCGTATTGAAGGCAAAAAAAAGTCTTCTAAATTTTGTAAATACACGATTATTCGCGGAATGAAACCCGGAATCTACGCGAGGAAATTATCAGTAATTCCAACAATTTACAAATTTATTTTTCTTTTTAAATAATTACGCATGTCAAAGATAAATAGAGAAAGTTTACTACGTATAGAATAGATAAGTGAGCAAACTAGAATAAATATTATCTATAGATAAACATTGATAAAAATAAGATTTGATAACAAAGGAGTTTTTTATTGTACTAGGGTTAGTACTAGTAATTGTTGAATAGCTAACTATTTATTATTTACGAGTAATGTTAGTTGTTCGTAGATTCCTTGTCACACAAGTGACGTCATTAATTTTATGACCAGATATTCTAATTTTCATAAATCACGACGGCTCTTAAGTACACGCAAGTCGCTGCAGAGAACACAATTTTAGGTGTAGCGGAGTGCAGGAGGAAGTCAACGCGCAGTGCTGATGACCTTGGGCCGCCAGATATTTCAAAGTGTAACATCAATTCCCAATCTGGGTCAAGAGGTGTCCCGTATATTTAATACACCTGGAGTATATTGTGTTTGTTCACGAATGACGTAGCAGTACGTACACGAAACATCGGCACTCGTTAATCGCAATGCAAACAATTCGCGGGGATTTCTTTTTCTACAAATCGTGATAAGGCAATAAGTCAACAGTTGGCTCGTTATAATGACTGAGTCTTATACGTAACACATAAATACGAAAAATGTTAATCATTTTTGTGCTTCTAGGTTTAGCCTAGCGCCATCTGCGCTGTGCCATCTCAAGCCCACTGTGTGGCAATTCAGTCACAAAAAAATAATAATTGTGCAACCATTGTTATCATCTCGAAAATTAGATCTCTGTGTTTATGTTGCTCTACCGTCTAGGGTAAAAAAAATTGTAATATTTTTATTCTATTGAGCAATAAAAAAGTGGATTTTCTGTCTTGCTCGGTAGGATTAAGCCAGAAAGGGACTACACTACAATGCCAAATGGTGTGTATCGATCAAATGACTGGTGTACGTGGGGATGAGCCATTGTCTACCTTGACTAAGACGCGGAA
>JAOCNA010000016.1:346787-362628 GCA_026546675.1 Papilio helenus | reverse complement strand
AGTTTTTATACACTTTTTATATTGATGTGAGGTTCTCGTGCTTTGTCTTCGTGTGTGACAATATACTCAAAATGGCGGTAGTAAGATGTAACATAACCTTAATAGTATAGTCCAATTTAATATATGTAACAAACATATTTTATTAAGAGAATTGAAAAGTCTAATTTTAAAAAATGAAAAAATGTTCAATATTTATTAACAATTTGTTTATTAGCTTTTAAGATGCAATGTCTACAAAAATATATTATTTTGTACAATAATTAAATTTTTACCTACAGGTCCAGGAATGCAAGCTGACGGCAACACAGGGTACTGTAGAGTACAAAGGTTCCGACTACACCCTGGCCATGGCTATGGGCAAGCCTGACTTCAGTGATAAGTCCAGCGTCTTTGTGGGACATTACTTACAGGTATGTTGTTTACTAGCTGTTGCTCGCGACTTCGCCCGTGTGAATGTTACTCATTGATAATGTAGCTTTTTAATGGTGCAGAAATTTTTGAATTCAGTCCAATAGTTATAAAGTTATTTCAATACAAACAAACATACATATCTTTCCTCTTTATAATATTAGTGATTATTGATTATGTTAGTGTTAAGTTTGGTTGTTATTTTAGTCGGTAACAAAGCGTGTGGCGCTGGGCGCGGAGCTTGTATACCAGTCTGGGGCGAGGATCATGGGTGGAGAGATTGCCATTGCCTCTGCAGCGGCACGGTACACCATGGATGGTAAGAAAATACATGTTTTTATCTAACAAAGAGAGTAATGTGTTTCGCATGTATGTCAGGTTTTATGTAAGGGTTTGTTTGTATGTAAATTCCATTGTAACAGCCTACAGCCTAAATAATTGAGCCAGTTTTGAGGAATGAGGTATCATTTAATTCTTCTTTTTAGATAATATTAATTGAATATTGATAGTGATATTGGCGTAAAATACCTACAATGGACGAAATTAAAAAAAAAGTATTAAATAATCGAGATCAAAATACACTTGTAAATTTTTGTTGCTAAATAAATTTATGATGTTTTTGACTAATCAATATATTTTTAAAATAACATTACACTTTATTCAGTTTAAATTTTAAAATCTTTGTTTTATAACGGAGCCAATAGATGGAGCTATTTCCAACTATTAAAACCTCAGTCAGTCGGCTTTTTTAAAGCTATGTTTTGCTATGCTTTGCTTGTATTAACAAAATAATAAATATAAATAAAATATTTTGAACAGATTCGGAAGTATCTGCTACTTTGGGCGCAGCCGGATTCCACATTTGTTACTTCAAACAGGCCAGTGAACAGTTGCAAGTAAGTATTTATTTCTTTATAATCTTAAATTTAACCTTAAACCTAACCCAGAGAGGTAGGCAGAGACCATAGGGCCATTCAACTCTATCCTATCATCTAAGTCCTAAATTGATACATCTATAAATATAGTCGGATTCAGGTGCTTAGACACTGCCTTTTCTTGGGTACTTCATTAAACAAATGCATAGTATATCTATTTTAATTTGAATTTTAATGAAAATAAACATTTTATGATATTACTACCTATCAGCCATAACTCCGTTCGGCAGTATAAAAAAAACTTTATTAATAGCCTATGCATTCTTTGCACTTTTAATATTAGTATGATTTGTGTTATGTATGTTGTTTATTTTGTTTCCAGGTTGTAGCAGAAATGGACACATCGTTCCGCGGTATGGAGTCTGTGGGCACGATAGGCTACCAGGTCACCGTGCCTAAAGCTGATTTAGTATTTAGAGGTTAGTGTCAAAGGTTAAAATACTGTTTGTATTTTAATGAAACACAATGTTTTTTATAATTTCATTGGCTAGTTTTCTGTATTTTTTTTTAAATAGTTGATTTGTGGTAATTTTTATTTGGTGTACAAAAATTATACCTCTTTATAAAAATTAAAAAAAAAAAACAAAGGCTAGTGGCCTATGTAATCTTCCAAACTATCCTCTACATCTATGTCAAATTTCATCAAGATCCATCTAGCAGTTTAGGCTACAAACTCTAACGAACATCCATCTAAACTTTCGCATTTATAATATTAAATAAGATTAATGACATTGCTTTTAATATTAATGTTTTTAAATAATTGCCAATTCTAGGTATGGTAGACTCGAATTGGAACATCGGTGCGGTATTAGAGAAGAAATTACAGCCGTTACCGTTCAGTTTTGCGCTGTCAGGTATGGCCAACCAGGCCAAGCAGCAGTTCAAGTTTGGGTGCGGTTTAATCATCGGATAGTGTCAGTGTCAGTGTCATAGTGACGGTATACAGTGAACCCAAAGTTTTCGTTTTCAAGATAACACAAAAGGTTTAGGTGTTATTTTTCTAAGTTTTAATGATCTATCGGAATATTGAAGCAATCGAATAACATTCAGGTCAGTAAATTCTATATTTTTGACTTAATTAATGACTATAATTGTTGCCTTTACTATAGATTCAATATGTATATTAAATTTCTGCTGTTTTTACATATTTTGTATTATATTTTCATAAAGTATACAACTTATGTATGAAATAATATCTGCTTTTAGACAAAGTATTATTTGATGAATATCGCAAGTTAAAATGTAGATTAAAAATGTGACAAGCATGTCATTGAAATATATTGGCTAATATTTGCAATTGCTAATTGAATTATATAATGTTACAGATGGGCATAAGTCTATTATCAAAAAAGAGTTTATCCTTGTACTGTAGCTTTATTTTTTATATGGGTTAGGTTATTTTCTGATAGAATGACGATAGTATATCTTACCGGCCCAGATATTCTTGCACTATACTTTGTCTAGGGTAGCACCTAATATTGGCATCGCAAGCCGATCTAGGGGAGTAGGTTGGTCAAAGGGGGGCCTCTGCCACCCCCCGGTGACCCCCATGTACAATCACTTAACTGGTTTTATGTAATTTTGCAATTTGAATATTGTTGACTTAGTGTCCTTCAAGAAGTAAGCCTACCATTTCCTCAAGGGCCAGAAACGCATCAATAGTTCCTCTGGTGTTGCCGATGTCCATCGGTGTTGTTTATCACCTTGGTGTTCCAGAAGCTTATTTGCCCCCTTCTCTTATATATAAAAAATGTATTAATGTATTGCAGTATGTTTGAATGTGATTTGTGAATTGCAATTTCTAGGGTTTTTATTTAATTAACCCATTTGATGCAAAGAGTATATCTATTATGATGTTAACTTTATATCTAATGGTTTGTAATTTTCTTATATTTTCACAATAAAATCAATTTTAAAACGCTCAGGTTTTGATAATGTTGAATGCGGAAACTGCTAATTTATTTATATTAACCCAACAAGATGTAGCTAAGCTTGCTTAATGGTAATACTAAATTGCAATTACAGTGAGTTTCAACTCTGGTATAAAATTATATTGTCATCTCACTCACTCTTATTAGAAAAACAAAGATAGCAATAATATACAACTGTCATAAGAATGGAATATCAACAAGAGGCCAGTGCAGTAGTGGTAATGCTTCAAATATTGGTACTAACACTAGATATTTTTGTATTTATAGAGTTAAAAGAACACCAGAAAGCATTTAATATTGACCACTCTGTATTTTTACATTATTTTCTATGCATTTAAACATATTTTCATTGTTAAATCATTTGTTTCCATCCACAATTATGTTTAAATCACAATAGAAAGTGTGTTTTTGATAAATAATGTTATAGTAAGCATTTTTTACGATATAATATACTGTTTCAACATTGATTCATTTAAATTGAATAGAAATCATCTTGTCAATTGCTCTGTTTGTCTATGGATGCAAATGGAATATTAAAAGAAAATCCTTTAATATGAGTATCAAATGATATTTACTGATTTTATATTCCATTTAATTTATTCTCCATGTATGTAAAATATTTTTTTTCATGACATTTCAATGCTGTCAATGTCATAAGTGGTCATATGTATGTTTTTGACTTGCTTCCTTCCCGTATGATTGTAGATAGATAATGGCGTTTTGTACATAGAGCCTGTTGTTAAAATGATTATTTTAAATAGAATTATGTTAATAAATCAATTGTTGTTTTTTTTATTCCTTTTTTCCTTATACCTAAATCTTAGTTTTGTCTTTTTTTACCAAGTCTGATAATTATCATCAAATAAATAAATCCCTAACAAACACACTACATACTTTTCCTTATATGAAAAAAATTGGTTTAAAAAAATACATGAAAAATAAAAACAAACCGAATCTCGCTTCCCCTATAAAAATGTGACATCTAATGATTATTTTAGTTACTGTCTATTATGAAGTCTTAGCAACTTTTAAACTAGAAAATCGTGCAACATACTTTGCGCTTAAACAATATCAATTGAGGTCCTTTACCTCCACAAAACATTTGATTCATCCGTTAAGATCATCCTGTATATCTTTCAATTTACTGTGTACTAACTTTAAATAGCACAACATAATAGTTAGGCCATGCCTTCTAAAACACAGTTATTACTAGTTCAGGAGAGAGACTCCCACCGATTTTGCACAAAATTGTTTTGTTCCAATAAAGGATTTTCATTATTTACTATTATAAAGGCAAAAGTTTATGTGACTAGATATGTGTTAAAAGGAGTCCCCAGAAGTCAATGGAATTTGATTAAATTTTCTAATCCTGTCGCCGATGTCGCGTGTAAATGTTAGTTTCAAATAAAACAACAGACATAGTTTAAAATAACGTAAGTTTATTACATGTAATGAAATAAAAAATAATCTATAAACCTTTATTCTGTTATATGCATACAATGGATGCCACAATTATTGGCGTACAATGGTTCGATAAACTCAGTTACCATAGACAATAGTGAGGTATTACAAATGTTGCCAGGTTTCGTCAATGAAGATAAAAACAAAGTACAAACTTATGTGAACTATAATCTTTTAAATCATAATAAAAAAACTTATTGTCTCATGATCTATTACTTTTATTACGTTCAATCTTGATTCAATTTTTCGTAACACACTAAAAATACCGACAAACAATTTCTCGATCAAATTTTAAAACCATTTCTGTGAATACCTTTGCACGCATTCGATAACACATCGATTTTAAACACTAACATCTGTGCAATCAGATAAAAAGCTGGGTGGACATGTGTAAGTTTATGAAAACTACCAAATATAAAATTAACTACGAAATAAGTTACCTGTCAACCCAACTTTCCATACAAACTAAGAATTTAACTTGTTATCTCCTAATACCAAAATATATTATTATGGCTTGAGTTATCATTTTGAAGATACATTACATATGTTTTTTTTAATATTATTTTTTTTCATATTATATCTATACGTAACCTAGACTTAATATAAAGACGATTGCAACACTTTTAGGTTGGCAACATGTCATTTTTAGAGATCTATTTCGTTTATTTTGAGATGTTCTTTAAGACATTTTGATAAAATTGATATATTTTCAATTACTCGCTGATAATAATCACACTTGTAAATCCAAAGTTATACATTAATCAGTTTGATAATTAGGAAATACACGATAATTTTTGGTAGCTTTTCGAAAAATGAATCATGTACATTGTTTTTTTATGTTATTTGCCAAAAAGAACATGCCAAAACTGGCCAAAGGTAATCTGGCAGTACTTAGGATCGCCATCACCGAAGGAAATGCTAGTTCATTTGGTTGTCAGCGAACATTGCGCCGGAAAACTTTATTGTGTAGTGCAATGTTTGCGCGTTAGCCGTAAGAGGTAGCCTCGTTACCCAGTAGTCGCATCTTCAAGTAACCAGAAGATGGATTACTGGCGACGTTGAGTTATGACCGCAACTAGCTTAAAATCGATATAACTAATTTGTTGTTTTAATAGAAATTCATGCGATTAATATAAAAATAATGATACAAATTGATTGTGCTAAGAAATAAAAAAAAAACATTCATAAGCAAAAGGGTCAACTACTCTAAGTACAAAATGGTAGCATTAAAATTTACCAACCTCATTATTAATCGACGTGTTTTCAATAGTAATCGCTCATAACAACAAGCATTCTATAACCATAGACATTTATTATCCTTTTAAATGACCTCGGTGCGACAGACTAAAAATAAATTTGAGTGTTGCCATCAACTAAATCCTACCAAAAGTTTGTCAGAGGGAGAATGGACAAAACACAAAAGAATCATGACATCATTCGTTTAAAAATTATCTCTACTATAAAAAAATTAATTACCTATGAGATATAGTGATGACTGTAGTCCGCTTCGAGGGACGATAGATAAAGTTGGATTTATGCTATGGGGACAGACTGAAGATATTTACAAAATGCTATCTCGCCCACTCCTGTAACTTGTCTCGCCAGTATTATATAACTTTAACCTGTATATATACATATATATGCTCCACAGTTTCGACAAACACAGGTCTACATCATTATATACCTAGCACACAATTTAAAAAGGTAACTAAGTTTCATCAATTCAATATAGTAGCGTGATTCGAAAAACGTTGAGGTAATTAATATGATTTCCCTTATAAAATACGAACGTACTTGTACATTAAAAAATTGTTAATTTTGACAACCTATATTATACTTAAATTTAGTGATTAAGCCAAAATCCATCGAATAATCCATATTTTTTTAAATTACTCCAAACCGTGAACACTCTTTCTAATATAATGCTAATCTTAAGCGTTAGATACACTATGCGACCGAAGACAAGCCATAGACAATTCACAACTTTTTAAACCAACCAATTCTTTCTGTTTGTAATTTCTTTACGACCCAAAGAGTAAATGCTCCAAAATTTCCACTTCATGTTCGCTTCAACAATTTTAATTAAATATGAGCTTTCGATGCTAAACTAATTCCCTAAAATTGGCATTTCGTGGTCCATTAATATATAAAACTGTATCAGATTTACCACTGACTGGCAGAACACAGCGTCAGATGTTTATACAGATTATATAAGTACTGGCTTTGAACACGTCATGCGCTATGGTCCGTGAAAAGTTACGCACAATGTCTATGGTATTCAAATGCAAACCATGACATTTAAAAAATAACCAAAGACCAGAATGGACACAAGACTTAGATGTACAATTTTGAAATGAAAACCGATAAAATTGAATAAAGCATAATTAAAATCAAGGCACATTGAATTAGAAATAATGGAATTTTATCGATTGTTTTGATATGTTTTAACAAGAAATGTATCACAGGTGCATATAATTGCAATTGCGTAGCTTTTCACGGACAAAGCGGATTGTGTGTGCGGTCGCGGCAGTGTTCACTGATATAATCAAAATCTTAGTTAAACACTATTAAATTGGTGGCACACCTTTTATAGGAAGAGAGAAAAAAGTAGCTTATTACGGCTAGATGTTAAATGTGACAAATCGATTTTTGCCGCAATTTCAAATTAAATTGGTAGCTTTTATAATTTGCTATGGCAACATTAGGAAACGTCGCTTTGACATTTAAGAAACTATTCGATACGAGACAAAGTGTATTTATACAGTGTGAGTTCTTCAGTGATTTCTTTGATTTAATTTTCAATTTCATCATTTAATTTTTTTTATCAGTGGCTATAGGTTGTCCTGATATCTTTTACATGAATTTTAAAATTAAATAAAACATTGCTTCGTTACATCAATATTATAACTGTTAAAAACAATTAATTCTAAAAATTGCACAAAACCAAAATCTAAATTGTCCGCGTATTCACTAGAAAGCTATAAAACCAATATTGCCATATTCCACAGTCCCGCTAGCAAGTCAACACAAAACTTAATATTAATACCATAGATAATACACGAAATCATTTGAATTTAGAACGTAATTTAAAATTGCGACAAAAAAACTGAAATAAAAGAGCAGACAGAGCAGTAGCTTACCTATCTCTCTCCCTCGGCATGCCGGTGAACACCGCGACGGCTACACGGGGCGAGCGCGCGCGTGACGTGCCGGCCGCGCGAGTCGTGCCGGACGCGCGTGACGTGTCGGACGCGCGCGACGTACCGGACGCGTGCGGGCAGCGGGCGACTGACGTTATAACTCCATATCGTCCGCGGCGTCGTCGCTGAAGTCGCTCATAGAGCTCTCAGAATCGCTTGAGTGCGCGCCGTTCATGTTGCCGGAGGCGGTCGCGCCGCCCATGCCAGTGATCGCGTCCTTCTCTAAGAGCGCCTCTTCAGTGGCGAATCTTCGAACGTAGTCTATACCACAAACAAATGTTTCAAAACATAAATATGTTTCAATTGTTGTATAGACCAGAAAGTTAATATGGTCAAATTGCCCATACTATGTACATATACATTACTTTATCCCTTTATTTTGTTTCTCTTTCTACACAAAGGACAAAATTAAAGATAGCAATATACAAAGGCAACTGAATTTTCTTACAAGAGACACATGAAATAGAACATATTTAGATCAATCGTAATTTTCGTAAGTACTACATACCGGAGACTTTCTTCTTGTACTCCTCAGGCTTGTGCAGGTACATGGCGGCCGCGTCGCCGTTCAGCGGGTCGATGGGGTTGGGGTAGGTCAACAGCTGCGGCAGGAACGACTCGAAGATGTTCGACAGATCTGAAACATGTAAAACCAGAGCTCAAACCTAAAATAGACATTATTTTTACGAGTATGTGCCAAACCTTTAGAAGAGGGATTTGATATATCAAGTAATTATAGAATGGAGTCTATTTCAATACTATAACATTTTCAATGTTCAATATTAAATGACAAAGAATACGGTTCAATAAAATCTAAATGCTAGTTTATTTGCGAAGCTTAGCAGAATCTGACGTTAGTTGTAAATCAATATCGAACTGGGTTACTTTATTATGAATGATGAGAACGCTTGCATTACTGGCCTACGTCATAATGTCTTTACGCTCCGCCTGGGATCGATTCCAAACATGTCAAATGAGATCGCAAAGTATCAAATTGTTGATTTTTTGCAAACAATAATCAACATCAACGTGGGATTAAAACGAAGTAGGCACAAACATCGATTAATCAATTCTAATTTTCGACATCATAAAAGACTAATTTCTGATCCACAATAAGTCTTAGCACTTAGCAACACACGTATCTGAATTCTTTGTGTTGTAACGCATTGAAATCACATGAAACAAAGCAAACTTTATACTAAATAAGTCACGTCTTAAAACGTAATTATGTATTGAGACAACCGTTTCTTTTACTGCAAATCATTTAAATTTATCTTCGCAAATGCGCTGAGCATTGTAGTTTTTTCGAGTTCATAATTAACACCGTTGGATTTTCTCTTTCACGTTATATACTTCTATATTCGGAAAAACCATAGTTGTACAATACTATGTTATGTATTATTTCTTAGCAAACTCACCGTATAAGGCAGTCCAGGCTTGATTGATAACGTCAAGACAAACAGTGCCCGACACCTCGTCTATGTTGGGATGGTACACTTTGTTCATAAAACCAATGGATGGAGATTTGAATGGATAGTGGTCGGGTAAGTGAACTCGCACGCGCCATACGCCGCCCTCGTACGGTGCTGGAAGGTTTTAATATTAAATTTATATGACTCGAAGGACCAAATATCAAAGTACTGTACAACACATCTGTTTTTGATTTAATTTGCTATTTGCTAGTAGTAAGTAAGTTTTTATCCACAGAACAATAGATTGTTTGTTGGTCATTATCACCAAATTATTGAAACCTTACTTGATACTGGCCTGTCTTCTGTTAATCAGTGGATTACTGCAACTTTAACAAAGCTTTATAGTTCAGAGACAAAATACAATAAAAACGAAATTTATCAATTTTCCTGCTCATCGAAGAGTAGAGAACTTAAAAGAATCATCATCTTCCCATAGTACCGCTGCAAAGGTCCTCCAGGTTAATCTATCTTCCGCCATCTCATCACTCCCTTCTGGATTACATCACCTTTCACACAATCTGTCTCTTTCTACGCCTACCTCTACCGGTGTAACTCCATACTCAATTATAAGAGAAAAAATAACAAAAGGTATATTTACTTACTTCCTGGAGGTCCAAAGAATTTCACACAGAACTCGTTAAGTCCTCCAAGGATTGTAACTTCGTGCTTACTCTCAATGCTATAAATTAACATTAAGGAAATCACATTTTTCCTTTCATGAAGATAACAAAAGTATCAAATGCTAAACTTTTATCGTTAATATGGCAACATTTATATTCCAAATAGGAAATGTGAATGGATCCAAGTATGGAACATTTGTGTTATTGAATATGGACACAAACTAGCAACACGATTCAGACCAAATTTTAAGTAACATTGCATATAGCAACAAGAAATTACAGCCGCATTGTTTTTCATTATTAGACTAGAGGACAATCCAAAAAAACTTTACATCATTTAAACAAGATTATTATTAAATTGTTAAAACTTTCGCGAGACATATTGTAACTAATTATTTCGCGGCTGTCACTCACTTGTAAGACACTTCTAAGATTATTATTTGGTAATAATGAATATGTTGTTTAAATTTGTTAAACCAATAAATTCTTATTAGAAACTTTGATGTGTTCTTTATTTTCAATCTATTTGAACGTGAATTATGACTATACATTTGTCAAACTAAAATAATAATTAGAAGTAATCAATGACTTTAACTAGTAATTAAAAAAAAAATCGGCCATGCAATAGTGCTAAACTTTATTTCCTTGTTTTCCCACACCAGTTGAAGATAATGGCCTCTTATCATATCTTATCAATACAGTTTGTTGGAGAACTATGTTATTTCTATAAACTTTTAGAAATGTAGTCTTCCTAACTATATAAAGAAGAATATATGTTATATATTGATGTCTCCTACATAAACTATCTCATAGTAAGCTTCTATTTTGGGATTTATCTTTTGTTTCATGTTTTTAAACTTGATAATTCAGACATCTATGTATGTTTGAAAGTATCAGAGCAAGAATTGCTATGTCTGTCTACCTCATATTCATGTTTGATGAACCAATCTATTACATCATCAAAAATATATTAAAGTTGTTACTTAAAATAGTTTACACTATTGCTATATCACAATATGTGTTAATGAAGATTTAATGTGTTTTAAAGATTGTGTTTTGTTATTAAATATCAATGCTTCAATTTTTTTTTATTTGCATAGGGTATGAAGTTTGTGTAAATATCATTATGTGCTAAACAATAGCCACAAACATATTTATCTTATCTATAACATAATTAATGAAACTATGACAGTGAACTGTATGTAAATATGCCTAGAAAAACATTTCACACTTAAATAAATAGCTGATTAGTGTTACTATCAATGTTTACTTCAATAAATGTATATTAAAATACACTGTTAAAAATATATGTGAAAAATTAAAGCAGAACATCTACATTTAGTTGTTTACTATCTTAAGATGATTTGTATTTATATTTAGGGAATCTGCTTTGGATGGAAGCCAAATTCTCAATTCCATTAGGTTTGAATTTAAATGATAAAGTTGATCAAATCTACCAAAAGCTATGTTGGGTTGAAGTCTTTGTTAATGAAATGTTCAATTTTAACACCTATGTAAATTCTTTTCATTGTTCTTACACAATTTCTGTGTTAAATGCAATTATCATTAATACTAAACATAATTCGTGCGTGTTAAACCTTGTTGAATAGAAAAAAAAACGCAATTGAGACCGTGGCCTACATTAAGATTACGAAATAATACAATCTATGGACGCGGAAGAGTACAACTTGCGAGAATATACTCATGCGTATTTTCTATGTGATATATATAGATACGTAGTACCAAATAGATACACAAAGAATGAACACATCTCATGGCCCTTCGAATTTATAAGCAAGAATTAATCTCTTTATGCTTGAATTTAATGATTAATTAATCACAGCCTACATCTAACAAAAGTCTAGGGATGAATTCTATCGATTTTACATTATGTGGTGACAATCAGCTGATGGCCCTTCAAGCTACCTACTTATTTACATGGTGGCCCTAAGTGCAATAGGTGCTTTGTAACGAAGATAACAAAGGATACAGTTTGATGACATCTGTGTCCATACGGCGTTTTCCAGCGCTCGGTGACGACATCTTCGTGATCTATTTCTAATAAATCACTATATCGAACACGAACACTAGCACAAAGTCACACTCGACGCAGCGAGACAAATATTTCGTGCACCAGCAGCAGTCAGAAAAATAACATTGTAGAAAAACAATGGACACGATCCATAGACTAAAATTTCGAAGATGATGTGTAATGAAAGTGGTGTTGTAAGATGCAGGAATTCCTAATTCTACCAATTTGTCTTATTTAATCCACCCCTGAAATATTAATTATTTCATTTTTTTAAGCTTCTGAAAAGAAAAATGAATAACACCAGTTTAAAATGTAACCAGACAACAACGAAAATCCTTTAATATCGCATAATTTAATTTGAATCCGATTGAAACCATAGATAACACAATAAGGACGATTATGCGTCAAAAATAAAAAAGGCTGCAATTTTGTCTACGCCCTATCGTCTAAAACTTTGCGTGTGTGACTCCATGGAACATTATTTTTATTTCAATCTAATTATAGAGTAAATTTAATTTACCTCATACCAGAGTTAGTCGAGGTAGAGAGCGTGGAAACGGTGACGGTTTAGCAGTGAATAAGGATCGCGAAAACATGTGTTTTGATGTGAACATTGCGTGAGCACTGATGACATTAGCAGAGGATATATGTCAACAATTTGTAATTATTTCATATAGGGGTTGTGGGATTTGTGTTTTATCTTAATAATAAGTCCTGTGATTGTTTAAACGTGAAGCTTGGTTGTGAGAAAGTTGACGGCGCTGTTGCATTTATTGAAGAGAACCCAATCTTACTTCCGGCAGTGATGTGGGGCCGGTAGAATTAGACCTGACTGTTACATCCAGCAACGATATGGCGAACCCTGCGATTGGAATCTCCTTCGATCCAAATGATATGTCCAGGTGAGTAACGCGTAACGTAAACTTTCAAGTAAACCCATTTTCTGAAGTTTATTTTGATTGTAAATATCGAAAAGACGAGAACTTAAAATTAACAACATATAAAAGAATCAATAACAATTTTCTATAAAGATATGTAATGCATGAAGTTAATTTACATATATACTAATTTGAAATTCAGAGACAAAAATGTGATTTTACACAATTGTTTATATTGCACAAATGATAGGACAGTAGACACCATCAAGCCAGCTGTCATCAAATCAAATGTATTACAATTATTTAAATACAGACAACTAACTTAATAGTGAGTAATCTTAGTATAGCACTTGAGCAAAAACATCTGCTTTTTGAAAAAAAAAAGCGAATAAGAAGGACAAATCTATCTTTTATAGACATTCCCAAATGGATTAATTGTTTAACAAATGTTTTGTCTGTGACTTTGTCTATGGAATTCATAAAAACTTCTTTAGTAGACAATGTGTTCTCAGACAATTCTATATGAAAATTCCTAGGGATACATTCTAATATCCATCCATCCAAACTTGCATTTATAAAATTGTTAAGGACTATAGTAACTATTAGAACAATCCTGGCAGAATATTAATGCATATCTGATTCAATATTCTTTGAACAATCATATCCAAAATAATATCAATTCCAAGAGACCATATATAGCATGGTATGTATTATATAACAAAGCAAATAGCAAATGTATAAACAATATCATTTGATATTGAACTCTATGGCAGTAGACATAAAGATCAAGTTATCACTGGTGCTGGTTTTAATAATGCAAATTATTTTTTATGTTGTCTATGGCTTGTCTATGGATATATTAAGTTACTAAGTTTTACTGACATTAACCTTGGCTTGATTACTTAGCATTTATAATATCGGATTATCTTATAATTTATTAGTTGATTAAAAAAATTGTAAAACAATATTTTTTGTTGCAAATTGCATTGGATTTCATGAAAGAGGCTTAAGAAGTGGATTCAGATATGACAGCTGGTAGAAATGTATGGAAGAGCATGAACTGTGCCGACCCTCCATAGGGATAAGGGCAGGTTGTTGATGCAAATAGCATTAATTCATTTTTATTGGTAAACTCTATTGTTTATGACTCAATTTCTTTAGACAGATTGTAACAAATATGCCCAGTTCACACAAGGTTTAGTTAGGAATGCCAATATTTGGTGTAAATTATAAACACTTACTCAATATAAAAGAGATATGTGAGATTTAGTACCGTAAGTAACGTTTACTCAACAAACATAAAAGCTAGTATTGGAAAAATCATTAATTGAAATTAATTCAAATAAATTGTTAAATTATGATGATTTGATACTGCGCTTGGAAAATTATAACCCGTTATCGGATAATTCGGATATCTTTGACGAAATAAATCCTTATTAAGTATCCAATATTGGTACTTAGTATAAAATATTTCCATTATGGATAACGGATTCGCACTTGTTTTGACAACATAACTATCGAGAAATATCTGTACAATTGAATTGAAAGTTATCATACAAATTCTTTTCACTGTTTTTTTTTATCAAATAAAAAGAACATTCATATAATCCTTTGCGTTTTTTTTAACCCGGAATTGTTTTTCAGCATTTACAATACCTTGAAGGATGTTTTCACTATAATGAAAACTCTGTATAATTAATTTTTCATAATTCATTGTGATATTCTAAACTAAAATGGTATAAATGTTTTAGACTATAGATTACTACAAATTTCTATCATTACGTGTTGTCAAGTTGTAATTAAAATATTTTTAAATAGTTTAATAAATGACTGTAGATTTTTTAGATATTAAAATATTTTTATAGATTACATTTTACAAGAATATTTATATCATGTTATGAAAATAAAAATCTTTCATATTTTAGGGTAATTTTAAAATGCGCAAATTGTGAATAATTCATAATTTGATTCAGCAGATAAATGTGAGAAAATACTCACCTGATATACGAAAAAAAGTCCACGCTCACAATTACTAGGTTTCTGTGTTATCTATAGTGTTTTGTTTTCAGTGCGAACATTAAAACCTCTTTCGTAATATCGCGATTTATTACTAAAAATTTTGTTTATATACTGTGGTTAAGATGGACTTTCCCGCGCTCGCGTTCGTTCGAAAATGGCGGGAGGTTTTCGTGTAGGGGCTGCGATACGTCCTTGCAACGCGGGCAAGGTCTCACCGGCTCTATGTACGGATTGGACGCGCGCCGAGGATCCTTCGCCTCTTATACTCAACGCACGACTATGTAACAGATGCAGCACTTACCGTAATAGCGATGCAAGCACAAAAAGTACAAACAAAACTGAAAAAAATATATAAATATGTAACATGTACTTAAAGATTTTATACTTCAATATACATATTCATTTTTGGTTATAAACCATTAGCACAATTAATCGTAGTACATAAACTTTAACGTCTTAAGCCGCAAATCGTATTCAATTTACAGTCCTTAACAAGCTTGTTTTATATTAATCGAAAGAAATGAATTTGAGGTATCACGATCACAAATCATGACATCATTTAGCGAAACGTAAGAAGCATTGATAAGTAACGTAAAAGCACCAGTGTAAATTGCATTGCGTGACTTAAGACGGACTTAATGTGCAAGTGGGTTACATCATTTTTATTGTCCTCAAAGTGAATATTCAAAGATGCATTTAAACGTTGTAAACGATTAGCCGAAACGTCACGATGAAAACATCAGTTTTATTTCCTCGTCGAATGTTTACTTTTGTAAGAGTAGCCTAAGCTCGGGGCTACACTTTTAGAAGACTTCAATTATCTTGTCCACCAGATGCACATTGCCCAGTAGTCTAGGGTTTTGGCCGCCAAAATAAAATTGCCCT
>JAOCNA010000016.1:221194-237362 GCA_026546675.1 Papilio helenus | reverse complement strand
GTTTTGCGGAAAGCAAGTGAGAGAACTGTGTCTTGAATGACACCATGCTCACTTAGGAGCACTTGGCGTGGCTTGCAACAGCTCATTTGAGCGATGCTTAATACGATCGCTCAACACAAAACATGAGACTAGTTTGTGCATAGTGTGTCACCGGCACACTGCGTTACTGGTGTGTGCATTGCACAGATGTTTGGTTTCAAGTGAGGTTCCCGTTTGCACTCGGTGAGGCATCAAGTGCTTAATTAGGTTAATTTTTGGCTTGGATGCTGGGCATCAAAGCAACTGAGCAACCATCTAAACGGGAATTCTTTTGGGCCTCTCAAATCACTTCATTGGGCGCGTCACTCGATGTCAAACTCATAGTCTCTTCACCCTGCTTTCAGCTTCACTGCACTTCTTTTTTCTTTAGTTCAATTACAACACATATGATAAAATATGTATAATTGTCAAACAACAAAACTATTAATATTTACGACAATACAATACGACAATAGTAGGTACTGCATTTCATAGTACAAGGCAAGATTCACGAAAAGCGAAATGTAGGTCGAAGAAAAACATCCTGGCTCAAAAACCTACGCCAGTGGTTTGGAAAGAGCACCCATTCACGCTCTCAAAGAGCCGCGGTTGTCAAGAATGCAAGTTGCCCAAATGATCGCCAAACTTCGAAAGATGATTGCACTTTAAGAAGAAGAATGTGATAGTACAATACAGTACAACAATGAAATACTCGTATTATTGGTAAAACCTCACACTGCGGTAGAAAAGTGTTAGCTAATGTTCCGTGTGAAGCCTCGTCGTGTAGCTTCAACCTCTAAAGTAAGATCACTGATTATCTTCAGATATATAATTCAAAGCGAAATAAATGGCTTACATAAAACTTGTATACGGCTTCGAAAAATAAAGAATACGGTACGTTTGTAGGCGGTGCTCGCACGGCAGCTGTAATTGTAGGGTAGGCTGCGTAGCGGCTCCTTGCCGACCCCGCGACTCCTATGTTCTCAGATTACTAACGTTAGGGATGGCACTCATTTAATGGAATAAAAGTGATTTATCTAAGAATATAAAACAGAAAATGGTTTCATATGCTTTAATGTACTTTGTTCATAGAAACTGCATACCTAGTAATTAAGATCGTGATACTGCGTTTAGGGAAAGCAAGGGCATTTAGCTAGTACTATAAAAGATTTATATTAATTTTATGTATGTATATAAAGATTATAGATTTGGCTTTTAGTGTAATAAGGAGTCCTGGTTTACAAACATGCTTGTGGAGGCGTTTCGTTACGACTTATAATTATACGAGCTTCCTGGCCATCTGATGTCAGATAATCCTCCTACTTCTGCTGTAATACATAAAAATACGGTATACATAAAATGTTAGACATAGGTAAATAGTCAAACCTTGTCAAAGCCACTTGGATTCTAAACATACATTTCGACAATTGCAGATGCTTTGTAGAGACTATTGCGGTATTAAGTTACAAAAATTTTAATTATTTTACGTAAATAAAGACTCATCAATTAGGTAACAGTTTATATAGTATTTTTTTTTTACAAAAACTTTTTTACAAAGTTTTCGTAAACATTCTAAATACGATGGAAAGTTGAAGAAGTAATGCTTCGTTCAATTACTGTAGGAGAAACTTTATTAATTTATACCAAGTGAAACTACCAGGAAATCAAAAGATAAACGAGAGCATAACATTTCTAGTTCTGTACCAAATTGTAAGGCAAGCGCCTCCATGACAGATACTGTCGGCGCTTGATGCCATCCATACAGAAGTCATATAACGAAAGCTGATAATAGAACCAATAGAAACCCAATAACAAAAAACTTCTCGACCTATTGAAACAGTAGATTAAACTGTGATTAAATTTTATACCGTAATAAAAAAATTGAAAGGCTCGGATGACGAAGCATTTCTATCTGGGCGGGGTCTGTGGGAAAGGCGAGGCGAGATGGTAGGGAAAAAAACCATACATGGTTATGTAATTCCTATTTACATAGATCAATACTGATGTCATATAGAGGAAAGATTTGTATTTGTCTATGTATTGAAATAACTCAAAATTTTTGGGCCAATTTCAAAGATTCTTTCACCATTAAAAAGCTACGTTATCAGTAAGTAACATAGGCTACATTTTTTTTTAATTTCACATGGACGAAGTCTCAAAATTATAATATAAACTTACATCCGGTTTCCGGCTTGCAGTATACATGCAGGTGGTACTTCTTGTCGTTCTTGTTGACGTGCAGATCGAGCAAGTATTTGGGCAACATTTGCTCAGAGAATTCGTTGGAGATCTGCAGACCGAACTCGGGCGCGAAGCCGAGCTTGCGTAAATCGAAGTCCACGTTCACGAGGTGCTCGATGTGACCCGGCTCTGTTTGAACAAAGCAAAACAAATCAGTCGAGTTCTTAATCAGTCGTTGTGTTAAAACTTTTGAGAGTTACTTTAACTTTGTAGTCTTTAAACAGGAATTAAAGATGCACTTACTTATGACGTTGATTTTAGAGTGCAGGTCAATGTTGGCGCATTGTTTCTTCTCCTCGCAGTACAGATACGAGGTCTTGTACTCCAGCTCCGTGACCCGCGACTCCGCCACGTAGCTGCGTTCGCCGATCGCCAGGTTTAGGAATGTCTGGGATAATTTACAATTCTCATTAATTAAAATGGCCGAACCTTTCATAAAGATCAATTTAAATCGTTTCATTTGTTACAAATCTAAATAGATTGCTACGGATAAAAGGTAACTTTGCTTATGTCTCAACTGCGTTCAAAAGTAGAGTAAACAATTACCTCACTGCCGTCGCTCAGGATGGTGCGGATGTATTTGAATTTAGCGGGTTTCTGGTCTTCTTTCACCTTAATGGAGCCGGAGCCCTCAATGATAGTCTTCGAGCCCTCTTGCTTGCTGGTGAATGAGGTGCTGCAATGACAACCAAATATAACTGTAAGTTACGCTATAACTTCGGAAATAAGAATTTTTAAGAAACAACAGATTAGAAACGGACAAAACGGTCGTTTTTGATTTAAATTAGTTACCTTCCACTGAGAACATTCTTGTTGTCATTAGCGGCGTGGAACTCGAGGCGCTTGCCGTTGCCATCATCTTTACTGCTGATATCGATGTTGTAATTCTTAAGTCCGAAGGCGGCGGAGTTAGCCTGACCCTTGAAGTACACATTCTCTTTCTGGACATTGCCTTCGCAGTTCACATCGATGTCGACGTCCTTGATATTCTCGACCTTCATCTCCAGTTTGCCGTGCGACGAACTGATCGTGTCACCTTTAACGTATAACCTAATGGAGTAGAAAGACGGCAAATTGTAAATGGATTTAATTATAAAAAAAAAAATCATTTGAAAAAATTGAATAGTCGGTTACCTGCTAGGTTTGGTCGTAGATGGGCTGGTGTATTTCAAGTCGAAGAGGGGCTGCGTTCTGGAGTAGACGACGATGCCTTCGGTCTTGTAGACGCGGTCGTCCGCTTGTACGGTGATCACGTTGCTGTAGGTGTTGGGCGCTGGGTTCTAAACACGACAAAGAAATTAAACCATTAATGATGGTGCGTGTGCCAAGAAATGTAGAAAGAACTAACTAGAGGAATAATTTTATACATAGTTAATGATTTGTTTTTAGTTTTTACCTTGTTGTTGACTTTAAGTTCGAGTCTCTTGAGTTTTTCAGCCTCAGGTGCTGTTGCCACGAGCAACAGATCCAGTTCCCGAGGAGGAGCCTTCACCACCAATTTAACGTCGCGCTTGATCTTACCGTAGCGCGCCTGCACCTCCGCTTCGATGCCTTTCACATCATCTGCAAGTTGAATTGCACATATCTCACAAACACAATACTTAACCATAGGATTAGCTCGATCAGACGACATGTATAATACGATTTAATAGCTTCTATATTTGTCACCTTTAAAAATATTTAAATGTTTAATTTGACTCTCTTAAAGGTTGCACTATTGTACAATGAGGGATAAGTTATTTTACTTACTCTTTGAAGACAGCTGATAGTTGCCGTGGAGGACCAGGGGGTCGTGGTGGGGCACCAGCACCTTGACCTCCGCGTTGCCGTTGTTTAAAGACACTTTACCGGTCGAGTCGATTTTGTAAACGTCGCTGTTCACTTGGATCGATTCCATAACGGTGAACTGCAGAAAGAATTTACTTAGTCGATGTGATTTAAGGGATTGTAAAGGGTGCAACAGTAGAGTTAAAAATGTATTCACCTCGGCGAAGTCTTTCTCTTCCGGTTGTAAGAATTGTATGGACGATACCCATTTGATGTCGTGAGCCTGTTCGAAAGGAAGTCTCAGGCTTACAGTGTTGTCATCGACGTACCTGTGACAAATAAACAAGAATTAAGAAAAAAAATAACTCTATTACTTATAGGTCTTATGTATGCAGTCTCGATCTATCGATCACTCCGTTTTAACGGAAAACTATTAATACTACATACTTCTTAACACCACCGTCAGTCTTCAACAGCCAGTTGCCTACGAGCTCTAGGCCGACATCTCCGCCGTAGCTGCCCTTCAGCCGGTAAGTCTCGTCCCACACGTTGTCGCTGTAGGTAGCGCTGCCGCTCAGCGCCGCGGGCTTCGGGATCAGGTTGCCAGTCACGTCCACCTTGAAATATTACATAACGTCAAAAGTAGCACTTCACCTCGTCCCCACATTGTATCGAGCAGCTAAGTTGCCGAAATGTAAGAGCTTGGTAAATGTGTATTCACCGCACTTATCGTTAAGTAAAACTGTACCTTGAAATCGCCCTTGAACTTTCCATCTCCAGTGGGAATGTTCTTCAAAGAGAATGCATTCACCAGATTCTTGCCGTTCTTGAGGCGGAGTACGATTTGACCCTCGTAGTCCAGTGTATCCTTGTCGTAGTTGGTGTTGGTCACTTTGCCGGTGTAAGTGAAGCTGGAGCCAGCGGCGCCGCGCCGTTCAGAGTCGGTTAAGGTTAGCTCAGTGTTACCATTTAGAGTCTGTAATTAATCAAGTGAATTAAGCACAAACATATTCAAGAGCAATTTCCTGTACCGTAGTATGCATAAGCAAGGTCCATGGATACTTACGCTGTCCTTCTCAGTAACATCTCTGTTGAACTTCAAGTTGAGACACCTCTCAGTCGGCAGCACCACCTCCACGTTAGCGCTGGCTTTATTGGAGTCCAGATCACCACTCTGGTGTACGTTGATTTCTGTCCTCTTGCCGGCGTATTCTAGTTTATTCCTGCAAAGAAATTCTTAATGTAACATTGTACTAAATACGTGCCGGTACAGAAGCTCCATTGATAGTTTTGGTTGAATGTAATCGATTCGAAGTGTGCGAAAAAGATACGACAAAATTAGCTTACTTTGAGTCGATGGATTTCTCTGTGTTCTTGTTGTTGGTGCTGATGTGAATTTTGTCATTGTTGTCCTTCTCGAAGTTAAGGAAGACGTCTACGTCGGCGTTGTATACAGGGTTCTTCACCACGAACTTGATGTCAGCCTTGATTTTACGTTGTGCCTAAAAAAAACAATTTCTTTAATAACTGGATACTGCTAAAGATGTTATTCATTTCACATTTCATTTAATACATTAAAGTAAGTGATTTGATAAGATAACAACTGAACAATATTTAATTTAACGCGTAAATAGTATAAATGTTGCATACCTTTTGGAAATCAACAATGATCATTCCATTGCCCTTGCCGTCGTTATCAGTCACTTTAAACTGTCCATTCGCCGAGATGGAGTCTTTAAGGATGAACTTCAGCTGTCCATTAGCGTTGGCGCCGCGCGTCACTTTCAAGAGGAAGTCTAGGAATTCTCCCTTGTTTGAGGAGAGTTTCGCGTGCGACGAGTAAAGGTTAGCATTCTCAATTACTCCGAAATCGAACCTGCGAACACAAGAGTTAGTTAAGTTATGCAGACTAAATACTGTATGGGTGCGATTTCGATTCCTAAAGAAGCCTATCTCTCTGTGTAGACTACTTACTTGATATCTTCGTTCTTTCCACCACCAGAGATCTTGAGATGTCCGACGGCGCCTACGTTCATATCATTAGCCTTATTTCTGTGTAGCACAACTCCAGATAGCTCGTATTTACCGACACCCTTGATAGTGATGTAGTTTTCAAAGTTGGATTTATCAGCAGATACGATGTCCCTTTTTGCGAAGGCTTCCACTCCTTGACGGTCCACTTCGGCTTTTAGTTTCAGGCTATAGTCTCCAGGTTTCTTGACGTGAGTTCTGGCCTCTAGGTCTAATTCTGCTTTACGGTTTAAATATTGACCTTCAAGTTCGATTTCGACTTTCTTGCTATCTATTTGAGCTTCTACTTTTGCTTTTAATGGAAGACAGTGAATTTCAACTGTAAGGAAGAAGAAAGGAATAAGTTAACAAGGAGTAATTTAAGATATTCCGAAAGAATAAGCTGATTTGGAGTATAAAAAAAATCTTTACATTTATTCTTAGTGATGATGCTGAATTCCTTTGAGTCTTCGTAACGTTTGTAGAATTGGTTGAGAGTCACACGATTTTCAGAATTGCGAAGATCACCACTGTACCACAGGTCGATGTCGTTGTGGATTACCTAATTTGTAAAAAAAAACTAATAAATAAACGAATTTATACCAAAAATAAGTACCTTTCCTATGTTACGTAATTTCGTTTATTAAAACGAGCTTTTAACTTACCTCTCTGTTGTTTTCGATATGGGCATTAACTTTGAAGTTGATGTAGGGATTTAGGGTGTTTTGGAATTCAACTTTGAATTCTGCGTTCTTGAGTGAAGACGCGAAGAGTATGGTGTGCTGACCCATCTTTCCCTTTACGTCTAACTCGTATCCGTTGGGAACCGGCTTGTACTGACCGTTCAAGTCGAGAGGGTCGTTTGATTGTACGAAAACGAGGTTGATATTCCTTAGGTTCCATTTGATTTCATTACTTCTTGTATCATGGGTTATCTGACCATCTACTCTTACAGTTTGTTTCCCTTTGTTATCCGGTAAGGTATACTCAAACACGGGTTTGTAAACCGAGTTGGAGCCTTCTCTGTGCGCATCGAAGCCCAACCTGCCGTAATATTCAAGCTCGTCCGCCTTAGCTTTGGCCAGAATTGAATATTCCCTGTTTGCTTTTGTGTAGAGTGCTACTTCACCGTTGATAACTTTGAATGGCGAATCCAAAGCCAATCTCAAGGATTTTTCTTCATTCGAGTAGACAGCGTCACCATTGAATTGTATGCGGCCAGTTTTACAGCCTTGAGCGTCGAAGAGAAGTTCGACTCCGTATTTTCCTGCCTTAGTATCCCTACGCAGCACGCCCTTGACGTGATAGCCTCGCAGGTTATTCTTCTCTAATATAAGTTTAACAGATGCCGGTCCGGTCAGCGGGTAGCGAGCTAGGAATTTGGAGATCGATGTTTGCGCTTCGGGTCCTAAAAGTGTACAGTGTTGTTAAAATAATTTCAACCAATTAGTTAATAGTCATATCTTTATGTAAATTAAAATTAGATAATTACCTGATACGGTGAAAGGAACGGACACTTCGCCGCACAAAGTAAGTCCAATGACGTCGGACAACTGGTCGAAGCAGCCCTTGTACTCCTTATTCGGCGTGTCAACCTTCACAGGTATCACCTTCTCCATCTGACCCTTCTCAGCGGTGAAGTACACCAGCTCGTTGGAGGCGACGATTATTTCTTGCTTCTCTACTGGAAGACCGAAGTTTATGTCGAATCCTTGGCCATTCTCGATCATCTAAAAATATAAATACAATAATTTAGAACTTTCGGTGTTACTTAAATAATCTTTTTTAAAAAAATTATATTTTTTTTATTATAAGAGTTCTTTACCTTAGCGATAAGATGTCCTCCCGTTGATGAATGCAAGTTGGTGACCACTTTAAGTCCAGTGCTGACGGCGAACGCATCAATCATCATCACGCCTGAAACCTCGATGTCGGTGGAGGGGACGAGTTTGATATCGACTTTGGCATTCTCAGGGCTCTTGATGCACTGGCGGATGTCGACGTTGGTGGCGACGTCGACGCGCGCTGTGGCTGCGCCCACCAGGTCCAGTTTCAGAGTGAGACCGGTCGACGTGGGGTATGCCAACTCCGCGTCCAAGAAGAGAAGGTGTCCACGCAGCTCGTTCTGTAACACATAGCTTCTAGTCATTTCTATGAACTGGACGTGTAATATTAAACTGAAAACGTTCATTTTGTGCAAGAAATTGTTGTAGTTTAATCTTAAATACACTAGTTGCTTCGTACCTGGAAGTTCTTAACCTTGTTGACGCCATCGTGTAGCACGCCGATGAGCTGGTTGAGGAGGTGGTCGAAGTTGAAGCCCTTGTCGTCACCCAACGAGAGGAAAACTGCGTCGGTACCGAACAGCTTCAGATACACATCCAAGTCCAATTCGTTATTGTAAGGCACTGACTCTGCTTTGATCTACGAGTATAAAAAAAATAGTAAGCATAAAGAAAGTAAAAGTTGACACGAGTTTTTCCCAATTTGTGAGACTCAAATGCCAGATTTGTCAACCGACCTTCTTGTCGAAGTTGTCGACCTCGCTCTTGACGGAGCGCCGGCGCCGCACGATACCGTGTTCCACCTTCTCCTTGGATTTTTCCAAGCGCTCCACCAAACTGTCATAGATTTCTTGCGGTTTCTGGGTGCGCAGCACACCCTTGGGTCCCAGGAAATGTTCGATCACGCGGTCCAGGTTACCTTGACGACCTCCAATCTGAAAGTTTGATTTTGTAACAAAGTATGAATTTAGATTGATTCTTTGACACTACTTCTGTAATAAATTCGTGTAGTGCTCGGATGAGCTCACCTCAAGCACGTTGAGGCTGTGTCCGAAGACCTCTGCGGTGAGGTTGAGGCTGGCCGAGCGCGGCAGGAAGGAGTCCTGCGAGTAGATGACGGTCTGCTCCACGCTGCCGCCCGCGCCCAACACGTCCAAGTTGAACGATCCCTCGCGGTAGAACGAGTATTTCCTAAAATAAATGTTTTTGTTTGTAAGTCCAACCTTTGTCAAATATTAGTTAGTATAAAAACCGTGATTTTGTAACATATGTACCTGTCATCGACATTAAACTTGTTCGGCGTTCCGATTTGACCATAGTGGAGGCGGGCGAGTTGTTTGTCGGGGTTGGCAGAAGATCGAATGTGGCGAAGCGACGTGGTGATGAAACGGCCCACTACACATACAATGAGGACGTTACTATAAAAGTTTTGCTTCTTACATCAACTTTAGATTGTCGACATTTTCCAATAGGTGTTCTGTTCTCACCTTGATGCACGGGCTCGGAATCTAGAAGGTTCTTGATCTCAGTGGCCGACTTGCCGCAAGGACAACCAATCACCGCGAGGTACGCCTTGATGCGGATCTCCGAGTCCAGTTGTCTGTTCTTCATTAAGTCCAGACCCGCTTTCTTAATCTGCAAGAGAATTAATACGATATAGAATTTCAGTACGAAATTTGACTAAATTGTTAATGAAGCAAATAATGACATTTTTAAAGGAACATCTTGTTTCTTACCTTAGCAGCACAAGGGTCAGCTAGGAAAGCTTCGAGAGCAGCGACCCTCACTCGGGACTTAACGTTATTATCGACGGCGCACTGCACCACCTTGTCCACGAGACTGTCCTCCAAGTGCCTGATGTTTCTGATACCTTTCAGCGCAGCAACCACCTAAAATAACCATTTTATCTATTTTAATTTATAAGTTACTCACAATAACTAATTAGAGCGGCATAAATTATAACAAAACGTAGTTTTAGGTATCTTTTGACAATAACACATAATGTAATCTATATGAATATTTTTGTTTTTTATTTGTTGTAGTATTTACCGATTAAAATTTTAATTAAACTGTTAACTACTTACGTAATCCTCTTCGACCTTGGTTTTAGGTTTGCAGTTTTGTAATTTAGCGGCCAACTTTTTGCTGAGTGCAAGAATGCCTTCGGACTTGCTCGAATGACAATTGTGCTCTTTGCAGTACGCGCCCGCTAATGCTCCGACACCCAAGTACACTTCTTTGGGAATATTACCTCGATCCAAAATGGTCTGCAAAAATTTTGGGTTAATTTAGTATCACTACACATTAAGCTTTCTGTATACATAGTTTTTGTTATTTCTATCACAAAACAGAACTTACAGCAGCCGCTTTCATGGCTTCATCGTTGACGTGTCTTGCGTTACCAAGGGATAGGAAGACTAGTTTTTCTTCCAAACCTGACAGTTCTCGTCCCTTGAGGATCTGAATAGAAGCCTCGATGCTGTAGCCGGTGCCCGCTCGGAGAAGACCGTCCAAGAACACACGCCTATGAAATTAACAAATATAAATTATCTTGTGGTAAATCAGAACATATACAGTTTCGTATTAGCGTGGTAATAAACTTACTTTTCCAAGCTGTTTCCTTTCACTTGGTTGAAAAGCTTTATCAGATCCTCTTTGTTGGTGTTACGAAGGACCTAAAATAAAAATTGAAGACATTTTTTAATGGTTAACAATGGCAAATATCAAGATGAATCTGAAACTGCTACGTTTCTCTGTTGATTGGTTCATTTTCTTTTCATATAGCTTTTATTTATTTACATTTGATATAGTTTAAATTACTTACTCTAACAACTTGTGCGAATTTGCCGGCTGATTTCTCTGAGGCTTCGGATTGTAAAGACTTGCTGGTATCCTTGAGTGCGTCGAGAGCGTTCCTTAGATTGCTGTGGTCAGAGACAGCGCCGTGCGGGTTCTCGAAGATTATAGTACGTTGCTCGGGACAGTTGCCTGGAAATCGACTTTATATTATTTTTTTGGTATAAAAAGCTACAGAAAGTATAGCGGTATTCACCAACTCCCGTCTGGTCCAAGCTGGTAAACGCTTTAATAATAAATTTGGATTATTTTACCTGGGTTAGCTCCGCCTTGTGCTGTTCCAGTAAGCGTGAGTTTAGTGAGGACTTCCGCACGTGCGCCGTTCTCTCCCACAGAGAACGGTTTGTACAGGTATTCCTCGGTGGCAGATATCTTCTCAGGCACGCCATTGTTCACCTTTGATTCCACGTTCAAAGTAGATTGGAGCACCTGAGTGTTCTTGATTTCCTAGTAATCAAGAGTTCTTTTATGTCAAGCAGCAAGTCAAACGTAAAAGATCTAAGAAATAGTTATAGATAGAAAATATAGTAAAACTTACAGCAGTGGGGTTGTAAACGGCGGTGATGAAGTCGTTGCGGCCCTGTTCGCGGTGAGCGCAGCGCGTGAGGTCGCGGCTGCGGTGCAGCAAGGTGGCGCCGCCCTCTTGCGAGGCCGACACCTCCGTGAAGCACGAACCAAACACATCCACCTGAGTGGAGGGTTTCTGCTCCGTCTGCAGCAGCGAGATGATGGCTCGCTTGATGTTGAGCGAGCGGCGAGTGTCGCCCTCCTCCGCGCAGATCTCTGCGCCCACACGACCTTCTTGCAAACTGAACCGCACCACCTTGTCTATGCCAGTCGGGCACGGGTATTTCTGCACAGAAAAATATATTGTTCTTAAATTTAGAAATTGTATGAGTATGCTAATTGCACCTTAAAGCAAAGCAGTCAGGCTTTAAAAGACTATAGGGTTGAATTTTGATGCAATTAGTAATTGATAGCTCACTTTTCGACTTCAAGCCTTAAATTTCAAAGTATTGTTAAATTAGTAAAATCTTAACGTACCTTGCCGTCGGGACCAGATATGGTCATAGAATTGACTTTAAGCGAGTACCCGCAGTTGCCCTGCGCACTGACGGACACCTGACCGAAGATCTTGACGCCAGTCTGCTGCTTCTCGGCGCCAGTGACGAACACAGACACGGCGCCGTCCACGCCGTAGTTGTATGTGTGGCCGGGGAGGAACGTCGGTGATGATGAAGCTAAGTGAAAGTGATTATTTTTTATTAAAAAGACAAAAGATTTGAATGTTCAGAAACTCGGAAATTACTGGATCAATCTTTAATTCTTTTAGAAAGTTTTTATTATAGCAATTATATTTGTTACTCAAATTGAAAACAGAAAGGTTTTATTTAGTAATACTTACATCCATGACATGATATTGAGCATTTATCTGTAACAAATAAGAACATTTATTAACAAAAGGCATTAAGTATACTAAAAGCTATGATGTAACACTCGGGTGCCATGTTGTTGTGTACGTGTTGTAATAGCTTATCAGTTAGGCTTTGGAATATCCCCACAGATGTCTCTACTGAGTCACTAATAGGTCGCCTAGAAAGACCCGGAACTTGAAACTTAATCTATCGCCCAGCTCGACCATTGTACCTTGACCCTTCGTTGTTTATTAGAGATAGCAAGTAATTGGCTTACAATTATAATATTTGATTATTAATTATTTTGTTTGTTTACTAATTGATAATGATTATTGCTACAATTACTTATCGTTGCTTGTTGATTTATAAGCAACATAACAGATTAAGATATTGTAAGAGTAATTAACTTATATTACATTATTTCACAGAATATATTTCAAGCAATTGCTACGTTATTGTTTCATCTTTACAAGCTTTTGAATTTAACTTCATTCTGCTCTAGTATAATGGCTTCAATACTGTAGATATCCTGTTGCACTTAGTTCTTGCTTGTCCGATCGATCGATCGAAAATGGAAATGGCTACCCTCCGCACCCCTTCCCGCTACCCCGCTGGTTTTGTTTTTTATGCAGCTTTAACGCCCTGTTATTTGAGCCAATTTGATTTTTGCGTTACTTCCGCGACAAGACGGCGGTGTTGGAAACTTAGACTATAGTTTGTCTAAATAAGATTGATTAGTTTGATTAATAACGTATATAAAATATCGAATAAAATTTATATGAAGGTAAATGCCGTGCCGATTTTTTCTCGATATCGCATGCAGGCATTCCAATTTTATTAACGTATAGTTAAAGTTATTAGTATACAATATTAAATATTAATTATATTTTTATTACATTACTAGGACAGACAGACTGATTTCAAAGATATTAGGTCTCTGGTTAAGTAATTTAGTAAATGGTTCCGTCATAAATCAGTATTTTGTAATTTAACTGCGAGCTTAATTGCGGCAGTAAAATGGTAACATTAATATTTTTCGTCCTTTGGTACATGTGTGTCGCGTCTGTTTTTAACTTTTTAACTGTCAATTTTTTTTTTGTATTTAGGTCTTATATGGTCAAATGTTATACTAGGTTTACATTTCAATGATTTAAAAAAAGTAACAAAACCTGACAGATTTTCGTTATACTCCTCTTCCAAATGGCCCCAGAACTTTTTTACACTCCATTTCCAAATAGCCCATTATGGTCAATTTTATTTACTATCTAGCTGTTGCCCGCGACTGCGTTTACGCAATATTAAGATAAAAAAAAAGTAGCCTATAGTGGGCCTGTCTATGTCAGCTACCCTTCAGTGAAAGTCCGGTCGAAATCGGCCCAGTCGTTTCGGAGATTACCCGGAACAAACGCGGTTTGCGAACAGACAGACATACAAAAAATTTTTAAATGCGATTTTCGTTGTCAGCAATGCAATTACATCATCTTCCCGAAATCTGGATTTTTTTTTGATAATGCAAGCAGACACTCCAATTTAATTATATGTATAAATTTAACATTTGACCATATTAGATCTGAGTATTAGTAAAATTATCGCATTATAATACTTTGAATACTTATTTTATTATATATTTATTTCAAATTAAAGCAACGGAACCCCTAGCCGTAACAAGTATTGTGCAACTTGAACCATCATGTTCATGACATTAAATCAACATGGATGTTTATTTAAAATATATATATTTACTAACTTAAATAATAAGCAAATTACTGTGTACTGTGGAGATGTGTGTTTATAACAAGAATTTGGCTGTCAGATTTATATTATTAATGCACAGCTTGAATCACTGGGCATACCACATAATTTGTACAGTGCATTGATTGTTGTTTGCACTGAGATTTCTCCTTTTCTCTTTTCTAAGATATTTTTTATTAAGTCCAGACTATTCTGCACTTTACTAATCATCTTCCTCTTTATCCTACTCCTGTAGGGTCGGCACAACAGGTATTTTTCCTCCACATAACTCTATCACATGTCATCTCAGTGATCACTACCTTCTTGTCACCATGTCACCATGTTGATCATGTCACCTTTCATGCAATCCATCCAACTTTTTCTAGGTCTCTTTCAGCACTTTACTGTCTATAGTAAATGATAAAAGTTTCCTACTTTGCCCTTTTAAATATAGATCCTTCATCCCAACAAACAGAGTCTAGGGCATTTAAGAAAGGTATAAGTACAACAGATTAAAATTGTTCACAAAGGATATACTTGGACAGTTTTACTCAGAGGTACAGAAGTAAGTAGAACAAACACAAGCATTGTAAGTAAAACTAAGGCTTCACCTGCATGATAATATAAAAATTGTATTTTACTGTTATTACACTAATATTATAAATGCGAAAGTTTAGATGGATGGATGTTTGTTAAAGTTTGTAGCCTAAATGCTGAATGGATTTTGATAAAAGTTGGTAGAGATGTAGGGGAAAGTCTGTAAAAACACAGGCTACTCAATTTTGTTTTCTTTATTTCCACGCAGACTCGCGGGCGAAAGCTAGTATTAGTATAAAGTGTAGATGTAGATAGGTATAAATCAAAGAACTTTAAGAAATATATAGACAAGGCATACTAAACAAAATATTTTTCACCAGTACTTTCTTTGAAAGGTACTATATCAGTTTAGTCTATCAAGTTAAGTTTAGTACACCACCTTGTGTAATAAAACATTTTACAAAATTGTAATATAAAATGAAATAAACTAAAAAGCGTGTTAAACGTTTAAAGTCGGCTCAACTCACGTTTGATCCTCCGGGGACGGCCCCGACTAGTTCAAACTAGTCTTGGGCAGAGTAATTAAGTAATGTTATTCGGCACTGTACTAATAGTAACGTTATCGAACGGCGTCTGTTAATCACACATTTGGCACTTTTAGTACTACACGGTATCTGTGTCTACTGTCTATGACACATTCGTTCGTTTCGCCTCTTCGTTGTTGCCTGCGACGTACTAACTAATATGTAAACAGTGTGAGAGTAAAAGGGACAGAGATGTACGGTGCGTTCGGCTTGGAATTTTAAACCAAAACTCATTGCAATAAAGGTTAATATAGATAGATTAGTATATTATTTTATGTGATGCGTTTCGAATGTTTCCCTTCGCGCAAATGATCGAGTGCTGCGCATGCGCATGAGAATATGACTGTTTTTAAATTTGCCTAAAAGTAATTTATTTCTCATTCTGTAGTTTAATAGTGGTAATTTATTTAAAATATACCGCTATGTTAAAGTATGAAGGAAAATCAAACACGTATGCTAAAAGTGTGTAAACCAATTTTTGCTATCACGAATTATATTATTTGTAAAACTACTAACGTAGCCAAATAATAAAAAAAAGTAAATAAAAAGTTTTGCCAGGTTGAAGCATCCACCTTCGGATATAAGAATCAAAGGTGGATAATATTATTTATAACTTAAATTTATTTTCGCTAATAACATATGTTTGACCCTCCTTAAAATTTGATGTGAAGTAATCTATAACTCACATTAAAACACGCGTAAGCCTTCCTTATGTTCTATTCGTGTTATTGTGTTCTCACAAATCTGAAGTACTAAAGGTACTAATAGTTTGTAATAGTACGTTTTCCCAATTGTACTAGTACGGTGCGAACTTGCAGATGTCTGATTAAGCCCAAGACTATTTCAGACCCATTGCGGGTCCATCTTCAGGGCGAGTATTAGTTTGCTTTGTTTGCGGTCGCGATGCGCATCGCACTGAAAAAGTGTTTCTATAATTTGTGTAAATAAGGTTGGTTCGTTTGATTAATGACGCATGTAAAATGTGTACGAAGGTAAATGCCTTGCTTAATAGACGGGTATCATAGTGACGAACATAAGCGCATAGCGCGATAGGGTGATCTTTACTTTTATGTAAGTGTAATGTGATTCAACTTCATTATTGTCTATATTTGTGAATATCAGTGATAACTTATAATCAGCCTTCAGTTTCTGTTTGTTTTATTATCTATTGTAAGTTAGCTGTAAGTTTCCATAAATAAATAAATAGCGAAAGACTATGATCTAT
>JAOCNA010000016.1:114647-128586 GCA_026546675.1 Papilio helenus | reverse complement strand
CTGATAGAAGGGTTTATGTTAGCAATACTGTTTTTTAAAGAGTCATTGCGGTTTTAATTTGGGCAAGTTTATGATCTGAATTACATACAATACAAGGTTCAAGCTCATGCCAATATGGTACATATAATCTATGTGTTTTACAGATATCGTAACAATATAGTGAAATTAAGGAATATTATAAATGATCAGCCACAATCGCCTTTAGATAGGGCAATATGGTGGACAGAATATGTGATACGAAACAAAGGAGCAAAACATTTAAGAAGCCCAACAGCAAATATATCATGGATGAAGTATTTAGAAATTGAATTAGTTACTACTGTAACATTAATAATGTTAATATTTATCACCTGTTTAATTTTAATAGCAAAGTTCTTGATTAAAATAATCACTATTATATTCCGTAAGTTCAAGGTAAAAAGAGACTAACCATTGATTTCAATTAAATTGTGTTCTGTTTTACTTTGTAAGTACTTGATTTATTTAGGTAAGATTCATAACAGCAAGAGAATACAGCCAATCATGCATTTATTAAAACGTTTTAAAAGGCGATGTTCTTAATAAAAATATTATTCATTAATTTTTTTACAAAACGGAAATACATAGTTCAATATTTTAATTTTTGTTTTTATTTGTATACTTTTTCCTGTCACCGAAACATGTTGCAGAAATTATAAATGACTAGGTGAATTCAGTTTTTCATCAGAAACTATCTAGTTATATTTAAAATCGAAAACCATAAAATTAATATACTCTGTGATACACTATACAAAGCTGTACACACAGTGTAGAACAGAGTTTATTACTTATTTAAAATTTGGGTAATGACCCAAAGACGAAAATCCTGATTCAAAAATCATATTTATGTATGTTAATGTAAAAGTCCAAACTTCACTCAAATCTAAGATTCACAGGAGTTCTGGATTTTACAGTAATGTACAAATTATACAACAAAATAGATGTTATCTTAACTCAGCTTAAGTTAATTTTTTTAAATATCACTTAAAATAATTACATCACAATTTCTTTAACTTAGTATTAGTAGTTGAGAATTTTAAAACAAACGACAGTAAACATCTAATTACTAAAAACGTTAACACTATCAAAAATAAAAGGAAGAGAAATACATAAGAAACCAACTCTACTTCGTAGTACTCAATCCAGGATAAGTTGGCAGCGGGCGCCCGCAAGTGCTTCGCGCCGCCGTGACGGAGAACGTATTGTATCCACCAGATGGCGCGCTCTAGAGGCGTCTGAGGTTGATCCTGCATCCTTGTCCGCAGCATCACTATGTTGTCACGGTAGCTAAAACATTGAAACACACAGATTTAAAAAACCAAAACCGATTGTCATTGTCTCGAGGGGAAGGGAATTCGAATGTTACTTTACTCTTCAAAATTGCATCAGACATTTTACATACAGACGATAAACCACATTATCAGGCAAGTATGCGGCTTTCAGCTGCAGTAGCAGTATTGGTAACTTCAAGAACACAAGACATGACAACGTTATTACTCTTACAGAATTTAAAAGAAAATGCTAAACAAACCTTTGATTCTCCACTAATTCTAAGATTGCATTTTTTAAATTGATTTCAGTAACGTCTTGGAACATAAGCTTTACACCAATGTTGTGATGTTCGTATTTTTCTACGTTATACCGTTGATCTCCCATTATCGGTATACCAAGGAGAGGAACACCAGCTGTGATCGCTTCGTCGGTTGATTGTAACCCTCCTTGTGTTATGAACATTTTGATATTAGGATGCCCTGATGAAAAATGTAGATAACATGTATAAATAGAAGTGGCATTGCAGTTAAAATAATCAATTAAAGTATGTTTGTATGCAAATAAATTATACTTGTTTATAGACTTACTTAATAGGTCAGCTTGTGGTAGCCATTTGAATATTTTAACATTGTCCGATTTTATATGAAAGTTGTCGTTATTCATTTTCCATAAAACATTATATGGTAATTCGGCGAATACCTTTTGAAAGACTGCCATTTTTTCTATAGGGAGTATCGATGTGTTCACATTTGTTCCAAAACTGAAATAAATAACACCATTTTCCGAAGCATCTAGATATTGTTGAAGATCCTGTAATATAAAATATTAGTCAGACACTAGACTAATCTTATCACATTTAATAGTAAAGAAACAACGAAACAAACATTTGCAAAAACGATTAAAATATATAGGCCATTAAAAGTATAGGAAAAAAAACAGCAAACCTAATACTGACCTTTTAAACATGAGTATATTGTCTCCGGACCGGACTTATGTTCTTACTTCTACAGAAAATAAAATTTACTACAAATTTAAAATAATATACCTGAGGCAACGGCTTCGGTGGCTTTTGGTGTAAACCACCCATGTGAATAATATTTGGCGGTACTGGATAATTTCCTTCCCAAATAGGATTTAAATTCACAAAAAGCATATCAACATTATCACGTAAAACATTTAAAGGAGGAATGTCGGAATCAAAAATTCTTTTGAGCAAGTCATTTGTACTTTCCTCGATCATATTATTATAAAAATCAATTTGCAGTTTATTATAGAGTTCACTTGCTTTTTCCCATAAAGTCAAATTGTAGAGTCTATTGCTTAAGAAGTGATGGTACAGTAACGGTGTTGTCGGCGCTCCCATCATTTCGTAGTTGCCCAGAAAAGGTCCAAAAGAGCTTACTAATATAGTCGGTGCTTTTGTTAGATGCGTTAATGCCAACATAGGGGTAAACAGTGCTTCTATCATTAACAAATCAAACTTCTTTGTTTTTATCTCATTTAATAAGTCTTGAAACTGTTTTGTATTAACAACAAATTCAGTTTGGGTATTGAGAAATTCATTCATAGCTACTGCTACATTTAAATGATCAAATAAAGATTCTGGGTCATCACTTAGACTTGCGGCCATCATTTTTTGCATCATTTCATATGATTCGTGAATATCGATTTCTGTGAGATTAGAAGGTGCTTCGTCTTTTGAAAACATCGGATCTGGTGTCACCACTATCACTTCATGTCCAAGTTTTATTAATTCTAAAGTTAACGGTCGAAATACAACTTGATGACTTATCGATGGACAGGGATATACTGCTAGAATTCTTGCTGCTTCTGCGTTAAATAATCCAATTGTCAATACAAACAAACTTATTTCCAACATATTAGCAAAACTTAACACAATATGATTATATAAATGTATTTCATATCACATCACAAATACTAATACTTAATATGTTACGTGCAAAATATTTTATATCTTTTGATATTTTAATTTATCATGTTCATTATATCTATCATGAACAAAACATTTCCTTAGAATTTTTACCCACGATCGAGGAAGCCTGGTCAGATTGCTTATCTATCATTAAACATTTTCTATCCACATCATGATTCATTCCGTGTTTCAATACTAACTGTTACATACGACTATTCTTAGACTCCTGAGAAGTTCCGTATATTCCTTGGAATTCCTTCTGATGTACGAGGACCATCGAGGGTTTTAGTTCGTCAATTTTCACATAAACCTTTATTCCCCCAGAAGTTTCCAGTCCAATCTTTCAAGCTTCTCCTGTTTGAGAAGTATGATAAAAGCGACTGCGAATGATTAAATCAGAAATTAAATGATCTATAAGAGCGATATCAAGAACAAAACAGACGTGTAGGTAGGTATGCATAGATGTGTTAATGTTCAAAAAGCGATAAAGACCGCGTCAAACAGATGTCCGTGGTCCTACCCCTCAGCTACGAGCGTGAGTTGTGTTGTTGGACGTATTGGTTAATCTCTATATAAATATGCAATCAAGATATTATATTAACCTTGTATGTCACGCACGTAACATGATTATATCACTATCAAAGTGGGGTATAATCTATCACGTCACAACTACGTGTATAAGATTAGAACGTAAGTAATTTTAAGCGAAGAGAACAATACTTGTATCGATTTAATTTGAGTATGTTTGTGGACTCTTCTCACAATCTTACAAATATAACCCTATTGCGAATAATTTATATTCTAAATTATAATAGAAAAGTAATTGATAATCCTTAATTTGTTAATAAAGTGTTACAATTACTTGAAAAGTGTATTTGTATATTAAAACCTGTTTGCGCCTGATGAGATATATTAGCAAGGTCGCTTTGTTGTAATTTATGTACATGTGCTATTTATATCTAAACTAGCGAATTCGCCCTCTTGAAATTAGAAAATTATAAAAAAAACATAGCCATGTTACTAGCTGATAACGTAGCTTTTTAATGGTGAAAGAAATTTAGATATCGACCCAGTAGTTTTTCAGTTATTTCAATACATATAAAAATGCAAATCTTTCTTCTTTATAATTTTAGTATAGATAATAAAAAGGTAAGATTATTGTATATTTACGGCGCTCGTTTTATAAAAATAATTATGAAATAAACTAACCACAGTCGTTGTAATGATTATCTTATTTCAACCGCTCTCATGGCATTAAATAAATTCAAACTTGTTTTACATTTTTTTAATTTTAAATAAACTCCTTCCAAACATCATGGTCACATTGTACAAATATCTTATCAAGATAACTAATATAGTCATTGTAATAACAAAACTTAAAACAAACAATGCGACTAGTTCAATTTCGTAATATTCAGTCCATGGCAAATTTGCTGACGGAGATTTGAGATGCTTTGCTCCACCGTGTCTGAGCACGTAATTTATCCACCACATGGTCCGTTCTAACGGTGGTTGTAGCTGATCGTGCATCAGAGAACGTAGACGAACTACATTATCTTTATAACTGAAAAACGAATAATATAAATTAACCGCGACTTCGTCCGTGATTAAAAAAAAACAAAAATAGGTAGCCTATGTATTCTTCCAGACTATCCTCTACATATATTCTAAATTTCATCGAGATCCTTGCAGCAGTTTAGTATGCAAAGTCTAACAAACATCCTTCCATCCAAACTTTCGCATTTATAATATTAGTATGATTATTTTTAATTTGACATTCATTCACCTTTTGTTCTCGACTATTTCAATAATTGCTTTTTTCAATTTCTCTTCAGTTAGATTTTCGAAATCCAGTTTAATCCCGATTTTATGGTGAGAATATTTTTCTGCATTGTACCATTGATCCCCTAGCATTGGGAACGCAATAAGTGGTACTCCACCAATTATCGCCTCGTCGGTTGACTGTAATCCACCTTGAGTTATAAACACTTTAACATTTGTGTGTCCTGGAAGCATTTAAATATAAAAACCCGTGCTAACCTACGACAGTCGCGCAATTCAAGCAGTTGTTCATCTTAAGCTTCTAATAGTGAAAGAATTTATGAATTCGGTCCACTAGTTTTTAAGTTATTACTTAAAAATACAAATTCTTGAGTAAAGAAATGTAATACGATGCGATTACTAAGCAAAATTACTATCAATTTAATTCTGATTATAATTCTGATTGGCAATTTTTAACAACGTGTCTGCATTTATCAGCACTTTGCAACTTAATAAGATATATTACCCATTACACGTGTACGCTTAAATTTAAAAGTTGAGGTAGTAACCTATTTGTTATTTGAAGTGCAATCTATCGTTGTTCTAAATTTCATCCAGATTCGATCACTCGATTTTTAGTTGTGCAACTAAACAGTTGAATTAGCTGCGAAACAATCGACAATTGCACAAAAGTTGTGCAATTGTTTAGTCAAAGGTGTGCGCCTGCTCTTATAGAATAAGTACCAAATAAGATTTATTGTAACTTACTTAACAAATCGGATTGTGGTAACCAACTGTATATTTTTATATTGGGAAAGTCAACTTTGAAATCGTCTGTGTCCCATTTCCATATTACGTTGTAAGGTAGCTGAGAAAACACTTTTATGAAAATTGCAAACTTTTCTTGTGGCAACATTGAAGGTCTAACATTAGATCCAAAACTGAAGTAGATTACGCCATTGGTGGAGTTATCGAGATACTCCTTTAGATCCTGAAATATAAATCTCATATTATTAAACTAGACAGAATTTCTAAAAGGTAGTTTATTTACTTCAAAATTTTCAACTAGATCAACATCTTGCTGTCTTTATCTTACTCTATCTTACTAGGATTTTAAGGATAAAATATTTTTCTGCATTGTACCATTGACTGGAGGACCAAATCGATCTAACTTTCATCATTTCAGTTCCTAAAATTTAATCATTTCACTTTTCACGTAATCTATCCATCTTTTCCTAACTCTACCGGTGTACCCCTCTACATCCACATTCTAAGTTCTCTTTATTTAAAATTCACGCCAAATATTTCTAGTTTTATTTCACTTACATTTGGTAATTCTTTAGGAGAGTTCAGATGTAACCCTCCCATGTAAATAACATTTGGTGGCACTGGATAATTTCCTTCCCATATTGTATGAATATTCAATAGCACCAAGTCCACGTTACTTCTCAACACACTCAACGGTGGAGTAGTCGGTCCAAATACTTCTTTTAGAAGTCTATTATTTTTATCTTCAGAATCATAAAGTGCTTTCTGAAGTTTTAAATTCATGTATAATTCACTGATTTTCTCCCATAACGTCAAATTGTAAAGTCTCTGGCGATACATGTGATGATATAAAAATGGATGGGTTGGCGTACCTATGACGTCATACGTGTCTATGTAAGGTCCAAATGAACTGATCATAATTATTGGTGCTTTAAATATATGCGATATTCCAAGAAACGGCAAGTACAGAGCTTCTACAAATATTAAATCATATTTCGTTGATACATCATTAATAAGATCTTTGAATTCCTTTACATTCATTTGCGCCGCCGACGATAAATGTATAGCTGATGTCATGTTTACAAATTGCATGTACAAATCAGACTTACTGCCAGTCACGGCGTTGACGAAATGTTCTAAGTATATTTCAAAAGTAACATCGAAAACATCGATTTCCTTTAGATTGTTAGGTCCCTCGCCGTTTTTGAACATAGGATATGGTGTCATTACAGTGACGTCATGTCCTTGTTTTAATAATTCGAGCGTGATTGGTCGAAACACAACTTGGTGACTGATTGATGGACAAGGGTATAAGGCCAAAATCTTCGCAGCTTCATTATTATTTGTAATTATAATTAAAAGTATAACAGTTAACTTCACTAATAACATAACAATACTTTTTCAACTCTTTTATTTATAACAAAATTTTCAAGACTAGAAAAAAAAAGAAATAACACAGCTATATATACATAGAGTAATGATGATCTTATCTTATAATTTGCTTCGTCATTTTGAACTTTAATATAAGGAAAATGAACAATCCAAATATAGACTACTAATGGTGTAATAAACAAACGCAGACTCCGTCCGCGTGTAGCTAAAATAAGTAGCCAATGTATTTTTCTATCTTCTACATCTATGGCAAATTTAATACAAATAACAGTGGTAGAGCCCGCTTTAACATCTTCGCACGAATGGGTCGACTCGCCCGGTGCAATACCACTACCACACAGAAGACAAACGTGAAGTGGGAGAAATTCCGCGTTTCGTCTAATGAGTGTGGTGCCGGAGGCCCAACTTTAGTCTTCTTTCCTTCTCAGCCCTTTTATTATAAGAAAAGGTTTGGATGGGAACGTGGATTTGACGGCAGGAGACGCATAGGAAGGGGAAATATCCTCTTTTTGTGCGTCTCCTCCTCCATCGATTAAGGGTAGGCAACGCATCTGCTGTTGCGGATGCCTATGGGCAGCGGTCGCTTCGCCAGTTTGGCGCATTCAGGTGGCCGCTTGTTTGCCACCTTATGATATAAAAAAAAAATACAAAACCGTTCTATGTGTAATCTGCTCCTTTCTGTTCATCCTACTTCAACGCCGCTAGCAATATGTCTAAGACAATTTTATTTCGAAACATCTTCACCATAACACATTAAGTAATTTTATTTTTACAATAACAAGAACATTGTGTGTAATGTGTTACATTAATTTCGCGTCTAATGTTTTGTTGTAATCCGCATACTTATGTTATTACTGTTGTTCAGTTCTGAGCTGAGCTGAGCGCTCGCTGAAATATGTACAGCGGCGGAGCGCGTCTAAATTTGTTATTTACTATCCCCTTATATCACATTCCTTGACCAAGAATCATATAATGTGGTAGAATATGTTTACTGGGACTCAGAGATTTGTAGAATTAATTAGTATCAAATATGAGCAACAATAATTATGTAGAGATGTTATATTCACAATACAATATACCAAATCTAAAAAAAGTTTGGTTAACAAAACGTATTAAGTGTTTATAATAATTGATTAACCATTTTTAACTTTTACATACGATAAAAACTCAATGAAAGACATAGCTAAATAACATCGGACGCAGTAATTTACTTACAGAATTACTTAAAAGATTTTAGATTATTAGAAATAAATATAAAGTATATAACGATGTTGTTCACACGAGATATCAGTAGTTCGTATCATAAATATTGCGCAAAACGGAACGTTTATAACGCGAATCTAAACTCAACTATGACAATTCCTTGCGGCCATTAACCGCGGTTACAAGTTTTTATATTAACGCTCGATTTCTTCGCAAATCTCATAAAATAATTCACTCGGATATGATTTTGGGAGACAACAGCGTGGAACAAAACATTTCCATGTATCTTTTTACATGATATCTGTTAACAAGTATGGAATAAATTGATACAGCCAGTTTAATAGTTTCGATGTAAAATGATTGACGTATGTATAAATTAAAATGTAATTTTGTCACGTTGTGTTGTGTGTATGTTTTTTCAAATCAGTACTTTTCTATATATGTACTAATTATAAAGAGGAAAGGTTTGTATTTCTGTATGTATTAGAATAACTCAAAAACTACTGGGTCGATTTTAAACATTCTTTCAGCATTAAAAAGCTACGTTATCAGTAACGTAGGCTATATTTTTTTTCACGCGGCTGAAATCGCGAGCAACAGCTAGTTATTGTATAAAGAGAAGTTTATCAAAAAGTAAAAGGAAGTGAGAGCTTCTATAAATATTTAATGTGTTCTTCCAAATCAATGTTTGAGTAAAGCGTGTTTTTCTAAAAGTTTGCTAATGTAAATATAATGTTATATTATCTCTCGGGTATAACAAATTCACGAACACGTTGTGAAAGCTTTTAGAAAAGCAAAACTCATCAATCTTATGTACTCATATTAAATTATTTATATGAAATGTTACATTGAAGAAGATAAAAAATAAATCACAGTAATATTGTTAATGCGAAAATTTGGATGGATGTTTGTTTCAACACGCCTTAACGTCTCAATAAAACTTGGCACAGATGTAGAAGAATCCGGAAGAACACATACGAGTAAGTATTATCAAGTTGTTTGTTACGCGCGGACAAAGTCGCAGGTAAAAGCTAATACTGAATTATTTTAAAATGTTTAAGAATTACCACATTGTCCTTCAAGTAAACGATACTCTTTTATGAACAAACAATTTTGTATGTAAAATAATAGCCTAATGGTTTGGTGTACGGACTACCGATCTTGCGGTCAAGGGTTCGAATCCCACCATTCGACTTGTGAACCATATCCTAGCACAAGACTAGACTTTAGTTGGGATGGTTAAAGGAAATATTAGTACATTAATAAATCTACTGGTATTTTAAAAAAAAATATGTGTGCATGTGATCGCCCTTGGCGTAGTGTCGAAGGCGGGATCAGTAAATCATTGCAGTGAGAACATCTCGCCAACTAACTGCAATTTGAAACGCATCTCAACACAAAAGCATTTGAATTATAACCCTCGTTTGCTGTTTCTTTAGAGGACGATTTGTATTATGGGAAAATTACTAATGTATACAGATAATAATTGGAGTGACTGTATGTCAAAAACATATTTCGTTGCTGATAACGAATACTCGATTAAAAAAAATTCGACTGCCTGTCTGTCCACAAGCCGCATTTGTTATCTCCGAAATGGGCCGATGTTGCCGTCAACATATATTCCCGTGAATATGCCGACCTTTTTGCGCTGACAAAGTCGCGGGCGACCGCTAGTCTACAATAAAATTATCATTAAATAAAATTGTATGAAAATTTTTATGTAACTAAGTATACTATAAAAAAATCACTTTGAAACGTGACCAGTTTTACTTACAATGTAATAAAACTTGTAAAACAGTATCTTTTGGAATAATTTAAGCTTTTATGTTGGGAAAGCGCACCACCGTTTTTAGTTATATCCGGCGGCAAAAAATCCTAGAGAAATGAGAGCTCGCTTGGGACTAATTAATTACATTTACATATGCACTGTCTACTCCACTGCACGGCTACGTTGCCCGACTCAAATATTAATTCACTGTAAAGTTTATTCTTACCCGACTGACGAGAGGGTAATTTTTCTCGCATATATAGGTATCCTGTGTAAATTTTCTGAAGGTCATAGGGGTCAAACGTATTCATTTGTGTTCATTCATTCTTGGCATTTTTGGGAAGTGTAAAAAGGTTTATGTCAGACCCCGCCCCTTACTGTTTATCGCCCTGGGCAGTTGGATATTTCAATTGAAATCCGATAATAGTATATTGAAAACTAATATAGATTATGTAACATTATGGAAATCAACTGTGCAGTTATTAGATCGGCTCTAATCACGCACAATTCAGATTAACAGCTTTCATAATTTCATATTCATGCAAACAGGATTGGTACATCGCTGTGCATTGATTGAATTGACATAGAGTAGAAATATCAGTACAGATTGTAAAAATAGTATTAAAACCTACTACGTAAAAATGAATCCCCTTAATTTGTATTTAACGAATATTTAGCAAAATTCGAAATTTAAATACCATTTACTAAAAGATCAAGTGCATTTTCTAACTTTGAGGAACAAATAAACCAATAGAGGTGGGAACAATGGACGGCCGATGTTAAACAAAAGACCTTGTTCACTAAAACATAATTAGGCTGCTTGGAATTTTCCATGAAAATTAAACACGGCTTGTTTAATGAAAATTAAACCTTTAACAATACAGTTCAATTAGAATTTTGCATTAAATTTACGGAACCATATTTGATTTGTACTGGCGAACATTTTTAAAAAAGAAACAAACGAGCGGCGGGAACTCAGAGGGGATCGTTTTATGAGTCTTATTGTATGTTTTTATACAGGTAATTATGCAATGAAATCGCAGGATAACTTGACACACGATACATCTAGCGTACGTAATGTAAGCAATCAGCGCGCTTGTTAGATAGTTAAAGTGACAAAGGGCGCCGGTGATCGATCAAGGTGAGTAACCAGGGCCGCATTGACGCTACGACACGGCTCTATCAAGATTGACTTAATGTCGATTTCCTTTACACTATCAAACTACGTCCCTATGGAAATAAAATGCATATGTTATGCGTTTATATTGTAGGAAAACGTGGTACACTCAAGAGCATTGCATCCGGGTCACTTAAAAAATCTCGTAAACTGAGAATGCTGGCATAATGAAATAAATGGTGTTTAGACAATAAAAGACTCGTTAATTTAAGGTATGAATAGTTTTTGGTTTTAGTGACCCGGATTAAATGCTCTTGAGTGTATTATATTACATTTAATAAATTCTTCATCTTTTATACGTTAAATCTTATTTATAAACCTTGTATGAACAAATTCTATTAATTAGAAACTATGTATTTTTGTCTAAAAAACCGTTATTTAGTACAGACTCTCGTCAATGTCAACAAGCAGCATTAAATGTAATTAGTTAATTAGTAATAACTAATTAGTGAGACGTGACAAGATGTGCTCAGTAATTAGCGGTCGCGGTGTGTTTGTTCATTTGCTGATCTCATTGTAATCAATCTTGTTGTTATACAAACTATCCGCGTATGAGATTGTTACATTATCATTTAGGCGTATGTTCACCTGTGGCTTTGTTAATTACACTATAATTACAATTAATTGGTGAGGATTTTGAATTATTTGTTTAGGTATATGTAAGTATAGGTTCATAAGTAATTTTGCTGTAATTGTTAAAATGAACGGCATAGTGTTTTGGGGCAATGCAAGGAACATTCAAGAAGTATTTGTGCTTCAGAAGCGATGTATTCGCATAATATACAACTTCAAAAGTCGAGAAATTCTAAGAAGTCTATTTAAAGAAAAAATAATTTTAACTACAACATGCATTTACATCTTGGAGTTGTATTTTCTAACAATGGAAAGAGTAAACATCATTATTTTCAAGCTAAATCTAGTGAGATTGGTAACTTACGTGCTCCACCAACATTATCTTGAATTGCCTATCATAAAAAGTATATTACAAAAGTGCATATGTCACTGCTATAAGGGTTTTCAATCACAAATCAATTCAAGATTTCTCTAACTAAAAGCATTAAAACTAAGGAGTAACCCTTAGCCAAGGATTTGATAATTTTGTTTTAATTTAAACTTTGTATTTTAAGTACAGACCGACCAAGTTTACAACAAACAGTTTTTTTATAGCAATGCAATGTAAAATAGTCAAGTATTGTGCAGAGCGCAACTCGACCAGACCGCAGCGTGCAACGAACGGGAGCCAACTTTATTGCGCTGTTTAAAAGTAACATTAAAAGTCGTACAAAATACCACGTCCTATATACGAAACATTAGATAAAGTTCTACTTTGATAATGGTCTTTTTCTACGTAAAATCTTATGTATTAATAATGATTTATAAGACTTTTTGATAAGATCTCTAATTACAAAAACACGAATGAAGTTTCAATTGCAAGTTTTTGTGCTTATAAATCTAAGTCTGGACCGGTTGAACTAAATTAGCAGCTCAACGCGATGTGCTCTAACTATGTGAGCTGACGAGTCGCGAACTGCCCGATGACTTGTAACTCACACAAATCATACTTCCAGGGACGTACAAAATGAGCTGATCTGCGAGCTCGCTCATTGTTCTGCTTCATTGATGTAAAACGTGAACTGATCTATTACATTTGTGAAAAATCATATAAATATCTTTCTCCATCGCTGCAAAATGCTCAGCCTCCGTTTTCCCGCCTATAATGACGTCATCGAGGAATACCTGAATATTAGGTATGTCTTGCAAAAGATTGGTCAAAATACGCTGGAATATCCCTACGCTCGAAGACAAGCCATAAACGAGCCTATGGTAACAAAATAATCCTCGACGAGTGTTAATTACAGTATATTAACTGGTTCCGTCCAATTCTACATGGTTATATGCCTGCGATAAATCTATCTTACTATTGATCGGTTTTCGAAAGAGAGTAATGATCGATCAGTAACGCGGCATTCAAGGTCACCTTGTATTCCGCGCAAATTCTAAGTGTACGTCAGCCTTAGCTAATTCATTTATATTACTTTTTAATTTTCAGACCTGACTTCGAGGTTTTAGAAAGAACGCAAAAATCAAATAAAACTGGCATTGTCGTTGTCAAACAATGCGATTCTAAATTATTAATCTCATTATGTTACATTGGTATCGTAAGTATGTTATTTATTATTATTTAGTTCGTCATTTTTTTACCTCTATATCAAACATTTCAAGTGTTTGGGGCTGCTAGAAGCACCTAAGAATTATGATAACACTTGCATTTATGTAAAATCTGAAGAATAGGGAATATGCATGTTTTTTTTTCTTTTTTAAACCATTCTACTTGTTATAAGATAACCAAAAAAAAATATTGACTCGAAAAAATTCCATTATCCACCATTGAAATAAAAAATAAAAAATACAGTTACGATCATTTTCGTGCGACTAAAACGCGCCGGAGTTGGCTTGAGACACGTGACGTCAGTCGTCACATTTCATTTATGTCATGAATTGGATAGGGCCGAGAAGTCTGTCGACCTCTCGGCCCTAGGCATCGAGGGGTCTCGGTTTCGTACGGCTCGAAGCGGCGGCCGTGTCTTGGAGGTGGCTGGCGCCGACAAGGGCCACAAGGCTGACGAACTGGCGGCCAAGTTGCGGG
>JAOCNA010000016.1:57021-68505 GCA_026546675.1 Papilio helenus | reverse complement strand
AATATCAAAGAGATTTGAATATTTCTGCTGCTGTCCGCCACCTTCTTCATACTGCTCCATTGCCTCATCATTATATCAGCCTTACTTACTTACGACTCAGTCAGGTGGAATCTAATAGTGAAAAGTGTGGCAAAAAGGTTAACAATAGTTTCTTTATCTGCAGGTATCCAGACGCTTTGTAGCATTGTGCTGACGTGCGTTTGCGCGTGCGCAGCGCTGCTGAGGTGGTTATGACCCCCCGAGCCCTCGCCCGCCGCCCTGCGCCGGCGCGCCCTCTAACGCGCTCAAACTGAATGTTGTGATAGATAATAATAGTTGGTGATGTAATGTCGCGCTCGCAGCGGAGCAGCGGTCGCAGTGCACTCGGTACATCTATGTACGTGTCAATTCCGAGTAGATGTTGACTCGCTGGTCGCAGGCCGCAGGTCGCGGGACGTCGGCGTCGCGTCAACTAGTCGTATAAGATACACTTATTAAATGTTGCAGATTGCTATATGTAAATAAAGCCGTGAGTTATCAAAATGTCTTATTTATTTGTCCAGCAAACATTTAATTTAATATTGACTCCTCAATTTACACATGGTTCGAAAGTATGCATCAGTTAAAATCAGTGCATAAGTGCTCTTAAAGTCACCAGATTTCAATCTACTTAAGAGCGTGGGCACACCTTTGACTAAACTATCAGACAACTGTTGTGCGATTGTCGATTGTTTTGCAGCCCATTCAACTATTTAGTTGTACAACTAAAAATCGAGTTTTGTGCGCACCTCCATATAAGCTCATAGGAATCAAAGCGCGATTAAAAGGTTGTACGATAGTTGACAAAGGTGCGCGCGCTCTTAAGATAAACCGAGTATCTTGTGAATGTTGATGAAGTCCACTAAACGCTAATCTCATTCAAAGGTTCTTCGTTCATTTTGTGAGACGTCTGAGATCGATCAGTAATGAATCACGTCCTTCATTAAGTAGTTCCAGTTCGTGCGGAACGCTGAGCCATTCTTTACTTTCATTATTCTAAGAACAGTATCCAATTATAAAGAAATGCCTGACCGCACATTATTTCTAATTGAATACTTCAAAGTTACAGCTCGGAACGAATTTTGAGAACAAGACTCGACCAAGTTTGACCTTTGAGGTGCGGCACCAATATTTATTGGGTAGATATAATTTTCGACAAAGTATTCTAGAATTTATTAAAATGGAGAATGAGGACTGCGGTAATGAAGGTGAGTGGAAACTGAATATCATTGAAATAATAAAGTCTTCATATAGTGTATTGTTAAAGATTAACTTTTGAAAGAAGTTACAGCAACTATTTGTAAGATACGAGTAAGTTATACTTAACATCCTTTAACTGACTTTGAACGTTATGATTTTATAGCTTTTTATAATATTCAGAAAATGACAAGTTTTTTTTAAGTAAGGAAAGCAAAATATTAGGGGAATAATCAAATGTAACCGAATATAAACAGTTCTCCAATAGAGCATAAATCAGGTTTTTGGATGTTTGGGACTCGAGTAGTTTGATAAAGTCCTTAAACGCTGACCACTAACTACCTCCGGGCGGTCGCCGGCGGCGGCCAGAGGTTCCGCTAAATATGCTAATGACCGAACCGACCCTTTTAGAGTTTTAGAAGATAACTTAATTCGTAAAAACATCTTACAAATTCAAACGATATTGATTTACAATTAAATTATTAATGAAAAGGTTTTAATATAATATTCCTATCCTATTTGATCAGATTACTCTACGAAGTGATCATTGAATAGAAATATAGTAAAGCACTAACAAATATAAGCAATTGAACTTCTGTAGGAGTTAGCTACAGTAAAAGGTTTGCGCAATTGTCTAGAGACTGGTGTGATGGCTGCAAGCACCAGTTCGATAGTTTTCCAGGTTAATATGATGTAGTGTAAAGATTCCATTGGGAAATTTCCACGTCGTTTAGCAGCAAATATAAAGCAAATAGCGGATAGAGCGGCGTCGCGTCCCGCGGGCGCTGCGCCTCACAAAGCATTATAGAGCACGCAGCATTACCTTCCCACTTTCCCACTCTCACTCGACTTACTCTAGATGTAAGACGTACTTTAAACTTTTTATTGGCACATTTATCTCCATTACTTGCAAACATCGCACAAGAAAGTGTTACGAGAAATTGACTGTTATAGAAAAGTGTGTTTCTGTTAAACTTAGATAAAACGAAGGGGTGAAAGCAGATAATCTTAAAAGTAAACATAATGTCAAAATTTCTGCTCCTATCTACATTTTTTGTACAATCTTAACATTGAGTAAATAACTTGTCTTCATTTATCTCTGTTGATTTACTATACTGGCTTAAGTGACTTAAACAAAAGCCTTTTCGATGCCTTTTCGTTGAGATACAAAGTTCAAGTCAAAGTTGGTGACAGGGCGCGGGGCGACAAAAAGTTTGTCATTTCCTTTGTGTCGGAGCTGAGAAAAGTTTCATCGGTTTGTCGACTGTGGCGCTAGTGTCGGACGCGATGTTACTAAAGATTCCGGTCAATGATTTCATTATTATTCTTCTTTTGTTCGACTTCGGAGAAAAGAATATTTTACTTTTAAAACTAGACACTTATTGATGTTGGGTGAGGAACGAAATGTTCGACTTAGTTTTAGGTCATTCTCTATAGATGTGTTGCAGATTTAATTTACTACGATGTAATTTACCTTACCTTTGGTGATGATACCTTACATTTGGTAAAGTATTGCCTATGAGAGTTACAATTTAATTAGAAGTTCTTAGTATATACAATATTGTAGAAAGTTTTTTTTTTAATAAGAACTCCTGAAAGAATTTTTAAAGCATTACTTTTAGGAGTATAATGTTACACAATACACTAGTCAACATATAAATAGTATAAGGGAAGTCGAGGGAACTTCAACAAAAGCCTCAATATGGAGTAAGTAAGGAGCCGGCTATTCTGCACGTTCAGTGGAGCTTCTTTTGAAATTGAATATTATTGTGAAAGTCGCCGGAAAACGCGCGGCAAATATTCACAAGACACTATTATCAAACCTTTTGTCGCCTTCCTCATGATGACTATGATTACAAATGTTTCGATTATATAAACATACATTCTTATATAGAAGACACTTTATATGGTTTATTTTGGTATATTTGATAACGATTGTTTACTCGCTAAAACATAATTTAAGATAACTTTGAAGTCAAAAGTCTACTCTTATCTATTTGTTGACATTTAAACAAGTATTACTTGAGCATTTAATTATGACGCAACTTATGTACATAGTTTTACTGAGTTAATTTTTTTTATATCATGAAGTGGCAAACGAACATGTGGCTATCTGAATTGGCCGGAGTAACTAAGTAACCGCTGTCCATAGATATCCCAATTGCAGAAGACTTTATTGGAGGAGAAGGGGACGCACAGAAACAGGATATTTCCCCTTCCTGTCAATTTGGCTTTTCTTTCCCAATCCGTATAAGAAAAGGATGGATAGGGAAAGGGGGCAAAAATTAGGCCTTCGGCTGGCAAAATGTTGTATCTTCATTCCTGAGGTAAAAAAAATATATATCTTTTCAATATGAGAAATCCAATATAACGTGTCTGTTATTTAATTTAAGCAGCGGTGTTTCCGTGTCGTTTGCGAGCAAATCCCGCGACACAACCATATAAACGTCAGACGATTCCCGCGGGAATGTGACGTGGTTAGCTAAATCAAACCTCTATCATACCTACATTATGTTTACTTTCATTTCTTCAGATATAACTTCGGATATAAATTGTGCTGTATGATGTAGCTGATGATGTTTTAATAACTAGTTAATTGTAGTACAAGTACGACAAGTACATTTTTAGAGAGTGTAATGTATTGAGTGTAATACAAAATATTCAAGACCAGAGTTTAACGTCTGATTTTTTCCTTTAACCACACGGTGAGACTACAAAAAGACTAAAAAGACAATTGTACGATAAAATAATATGTTTCACTTTACCATTTCAATAGTCGGGTCGTCGGTCGTGATGTTACGACTGTGTAAATTGAAAATAAAGCCGTAAATCTTGTTGACCCATTTATCAGCGCGGCCGAAACGCGAAGCCGCTTCCTCTATTGGGTAATTTTCTGAAAACTTTATGTTGATACATTTAAAAAGCTTATTATGGTTTAACAGCTTTCAGTCCTTGTGTAAACTTTCTCGTATGTTGCTGTAAGCTGTAATACTATTGCTTTCATATGCATTGCATCATATTTAGTTTGACAAAAAGTGTTAAGTTCTAGTAATAGTTACTTCAACTCGATGCCTTCGGCCACTTTAGGTAAAGCTGCATGGAATGTTAATTTATTCAAGCGAAAGCTTTTACAAGAAGTTTCTTTTGTAACGAAACACTTGGTACATTGTAGCTCGTCGCTTGTTAACAGCTGTAGCCCTGACACACAAACCGGGGCACAGTTGTATGGAAACAATCGCGAGCCGCGCCATTGTGTCCGACAAAAGGGCAAACTGAGTAACATTTTAAAAGTGTTGCCTCAGGCCACGGAACGTTTTAAAATGTCTAACCTTCCTTGCATATTGCACAGTGTCCGAGCGACAAAAAGTACGTGACGATGTGACAAATATGTTACCAAGTTAGTATTTCGTTTTTGTGAGACACATATCTAAAGTAAAACTAGCGGTCGTCCGCGACTGCGTCTGCTCAGAATAAAAAAGTTATATTATCTAAAATATTTCCGCGTGCATCAGGTACAAAGTCTTGTCAAAATTGTTCTAGTCGTTATAATACGGAGCAAACGCAGCATTTCGGACAAATACTTAAAAAAATTCAAATTTAGTTTTTCTACACAAATACTTTATGTTCTACAAAAGCTTTTTTTTACATTATATTTCCTGTAAGCATATGAAAGATATGATTAATTATAATTTAACATCATAAATACAACGAAGCGAATATAAAACGTAACATTACTCTTTTGTTGACAAAATAAATTAAAGGCTTATTGTATGAATACCGATATTATTTTCCGATCAGAGCGGACGTATTATTCCGTAGAAGGAAAAAAGCCTCTTACCTATTGGAGAAAAATAATATTTTGTGGTGGAAAGTAAAAACATGCTCGAAGCTATTTCGTTACTTTAGAAATGTGCCTCGGAAGTAATCTCTTTACTGGAACATGTTTTATGAAAAAACAAATGTCAGTCTGAAAAGAAAGAGCTTTGCTGTCTTTTTAATTCAATAGATATTTTAGCAGCATATATATGACGTGTAACGACTAACTTAATCTCATGGCGTTACGTGCATAGTTTTTATAGAAATGAGTCAAATTTTAATAACTATTTGACTTGACAACTGAAAAATGTAGTTCAAATCTGATAGTCTTCTACGGTTCCGTCTTAATATCAAAATGAAATTATCAAACAATATTCAATATGAAATAATATTATAAATAGTTATATTAAATGAGGTAATAACAGTCATTATCCATTATGTTTGTCGAGTATATGCCCTGCAATGCGATGCAAGGTACATCATTCAGCGGCTCACAGCATTGTGTTTGTGTTCATACAGGGACAATGCAGCTGCTTCGAAACATATTTGTCATTTCCTACAATACTTTGCTGCATTCTCTCAGTAAGACAATACGCCATTTTGTCACAAAAACCAATTGTGTTGCTGATCAAAGTTACTTTACTCTTTGTGTACTTGTACAATACTCCGGGATGTTGAATTACGAACGAAAATCTACAATTATTGTTTGGTTTGTCGTTATTTTCAGGTTATATAAAAAAAGAAAATTAAATTTGTAACAATTGTGATTATTCTGTAATTAAAGCCTAAAGAATATGTCGCAATAAACTTTTTTTTTACTTAAACACTATTCACCAATCATATAAAAGCCTAACAAAAGCTCGATAAAGCGATCTCGATAAAAACCAGACCAATTTCCGATTTTTTCCATAAAATTTTACACAAAAGTGGAATCAAGTAATAAAATTTAAGTCGAGAGATTTTATTGGTTTTCAATATGAAGGGTTCGCGGGAAGGCAGCGTCGCGTGACTGTTCCTCCCGAGCCTCCCCTACCCCCCACATTGTCGGGACATTGGCAACCATGTTAATATCACGACTACTATAGATTATAGTTCACGGTTGATCATTAAACATTTTGAATATCGGAGATGTTTAACTAATTTACTAGCTGTTGACTGTGACGACGTCCGCGCAGAATAAAAATACATAAAACTTGTTAATTAACCTATATGTGTTCTTTCAGACAGCTATCATCAATGCCGAACTCCATCAAGATATGTGACGCCAATCTGGAGATGACATTTGTTATATTAGTACGACTATAATGAAGTTTGATGTAAATTGTAAACGATCAATTTCAGGAACCCTGTAAGCTGTAACATATTGAAAGGTTTAGTCTGTAGAGGCAGGCGGGGGAGAGGGGAATAGATATAAGATAATCTCTATGTCTATGCAAAGGGTACACGTAATCGATAACAGCCGGGAATTTTGATGGAATCGTGTTAGCTTTAATAGCTCATAGCTTGCAGTACATTAGATTATCATTGTATATCAATATTTAACTAACTCACATAAGTGTATGTAACTAATAATGTTAGCTTTGGTAGTCAATTTTAAGTAACGATAAAACTCTAACTTCTATGAGACTCCGAGAAAAAATGCAAATGAAATATTGTTCGTGGAATCGACACGGGATTTTAGATTATTGTCCTGTCTACACGAAGTTCGCTTAATGCTGTAAGGCTTGTTTTATTCAAATTGTTCCAGTGTATTGACCTTTTTGCACAAAAAAACAATTAAATCGTATTTCCCCTAAAGCCGGCCCGTCGCAGGCGACCGGACGATCCGTTTTATCAAATAAACGATTTTCTTTATGATCCCTTTTCAATATACCCCCCGCCCCCGCGCCCGTCGGCCATTCTTCACTCGCTGATAAAATGCGTTGACATTTTATGTAATCTGTGCCGAAAATCCTTCAGCTCTTGTCTCGGGGAACGATACATGTGTGTACTTACCGTTCAGTTAATACATAACTAATTAATTTTGTTTAGTCACTTAAAAGTTAGGCATACAGCTAAGCAAAACAAGTTAGTACTTATTAAGTAACCTTCCAGACAGGGTTTGATATCTATACCGTGCAAGCTGTGGGTACCTTCTACAAAATATCTATCTAACCATATTTTAGTAAGAAGTATTATTATCCCTATGAGGAATAAAGCAAAATCATATTATTGAAAGAAAAATGAACAAAGTTTTACGCAGTAGATATTGGTAAGATATGATATAAGTAAGTATAGTTTGTAGCGATATTGAAGGTCTGCGTAGCGCGAGGGCGAGCGCGCGCGGACTCGATTCCATTTCCAATACGATATCAATGTTTATGAATGAGTTTCTTGTAGCGGAGAATTGATGTCCCGCAAACATATCACAGTCTAAGTAACCTTCACATTTTAACATACAACTTATACTTTCGGTATATCAAGAAATATGAACGCAAGTAGACATTATTAAATCTAATTTTAAGACGGAAATAAAACGGCTTCTAACAAGGCGTGTCAGTGTCAAGTTTCCTACTCTTCTAGATTCCTTCCTCAACTTGCATATAGCTGTCACAAAATCAAAATCAACTGGCACGTGCCAGTACCTGGTATGCAAGTGTGCCAGCTACTTGTAGATTTATTCGCGGCCTTACAAGATTGCAACACAATGCTAGAGAGCTACAGATAAAGAATAAGAGCGAAGGAGATAGTTTAACATTATTGAAACCGACAAGCTGAACTAACGACGCTTTCAGCTTTAGGAAATTCAATTTCCTCCTAAAGCGACTGCGCCCTCTGCCGCCCGCCGACAGTATACTGCTGCACTTGTTGACAAACTTACAATAGCTAATAGCATCCGAGATGTAACTTATTCCCTAAGGAGAACTCTGACGACCCCACTCTTACCAATGTTCCAGTGCTTGTATTGTACACACTGCATGGTATATCGGACCGTGTAGAGAATGTTCATGTAAATTATTACTGAAACATAATCAGTATTCATTTACTGTATTCTTGTGTATTTTAATTAGATTTTTATAACAATTGTAACATAAAAAGTTTCATTGAAAGCCTCTACCAGAATAGAATATAGTGAAAATGTGCAATTAACTGAGAGATTCATGGAAATAAAACTTACTATTTGAATAGTTATCGTTGCTTTAGTGTGAATGCGAAGGCGCGTGCTGTTAGCAGCTAATTGCCAATAAAGGCCTTTTACTGTTAGTTCATCTGTTTACTATCAACTTTTATTGTCTACACAAAGAACTATAACAAAGTAAGGAGACGGTCATATAGCTTTAATGGTTGCTATTTATGAGGTTTTTCCAATTACTTTGTACATAAAGAATTTGGAATTTTTATATACTATTGTAGCCTCATTCGTATTCTGAAAGCAAAGTTATACATTAAAATAACCATAATGAAAATTAATAATATCGAAACGATTGGATGTCTTTCAATTACATTTTGTTGGAAATCAATCAATTTTAATCAATGAAAATACTGATTTTCATCAGAAACATTTATGAATCACGACTTAACAATATATTAAGCACTTTACAATAAAGTTATCCTTACTTAAATTACATAAAAAAACTAATTCGTTTATTTCTATCTGTGATGCTGCTCTTTTCCATAATGGTAGAATAAATTGTAGCAATTTGCTTCTTCAACATGTCTAATATGCAAGTAAAACTATGTAAATCCTCTTAAATGGATCACTGAGTTATTGCTGACTTAAGACCAAGTTATTTCTTGCAGTTAAGGGACTTTATTGCTCTATAAATTTCCTCACTATGTACTATGAGCTCTGAGAAACGAAAAGAGGAAAAAACCCTATCGAGTATGGCTTTTGTTTAATATTCCATTCATATGTAGAGATCTATTCGTTGATTCTATTTCTATGAAAACTACTGTTATAAGATAACAAATTGTATCTTAGATTACTTAAATACTCCTAGTTAACACACAATATCTTAAAACGCTTGGCAATGTAGTTGGTAAACATTTGTTAGTCAGCCATTATGAGAGCTGACAATTTGAACTAACGATGCTTTCAGCGTCAGGAAATTGAATTTGCTTCCAAAATGTACCCGACTTGCCCGCACCCGCGTACAGTCGCGTACTGTCGACCAAGTCGCGTACAGTTGCGTACAGTCGCGTAAAGCTAGCAAGCAAATAATATTTAATAATTCTTGTTATGTGATATTTTGAATGTCAACAAGTTCGGTTCCTTGGAATCCTAAGATATGTTTCCCTTGTCATTCCTCTTTCCTTCTTTGTTCCTATGTATTATATATACTTACAAAGTCTTTCAGATCCACACAACATTCCCTACAAGCTTCGCAGCAGTTTTAAAGAATGTCAATAGACTTTGTTTTGTTAAGAAAGCCATAATAGTTGTCTTCGATTCTATTTATAAGAAAGTTGTTATAAAACAGTTGGCGAGTGAGCGGAACGATAATTTGATTCAGTTCACGAGTTAACAGCGGTCGCGGGGTGCGCGGGGTGCGCGGGGGAGAGGGAGTGAGGGGGAGCGGCGTCAGAGACAAAGGCGGCGCGAAATGAAAACTGCGAGCAGCGATTGAGTTCCACTATCTCCTCTGAATTCTATTAAAACGGACAAAGAAACTTATACAATGGATAAAGAAATTCTATCAAAGGGTCTCTTTAAAGTTTATTTATTGAATTATAAAATGTATCTACGTGAGGAACATAAACTTATACCCTTTGTTGTTTCTGATATTCTGCAGGTATACGCTAGCTATTGCTATTTGATTTTCTTTTCTAACAAGTTTCTCCATCGAGATCTCGTAAGTAGTTATTGTGTTGAGAAACATTTCAATAAAGCAATGTAAACTTACGTAAGTATCCGGACAAAGTGAAAGTCTTTTCAGTAACAAATCGTCTGGAGAGCGCACGAGTGTAGTAACAAACAAGCTGCCCTCTCTACTGAAGTGTCCACTTGACATTCACTGACAGGACCCGGTCTATATCTATAGCTCTACATCAATCCGTGTTTCACTTGACGTTAAGAAGTTAACCAAATAAAACCGGTTTTATTTGTACAATTACACGAAGTTCTTTGTTTAAAAAAAAAGTAAAATGGAAATTTTGTTGCGTAAAACAAAACAACTCATTTTGTAATATATATTTTTACTTTTCTTGAAGGTGTAAAAAAATCTCTTTTATTTTTGATACACTTTTCCTTGTTCAATATTGTTTTTTTCTCTTCCTTGTAATTTTCCTCGAATTATTTCTTATCACATTTAATGTGTTTGAAATATTAGGTGATTATTTTTTAAATATTTTCCATAGCGCTCCGGTTGCGGGTCAGGAAATTAAAACGTGATAAAGCATTGTTGTTCCAGTCCTAACGATGTCGTAAATTACGACCGCATTTCCTACTTATCGTTAATATATTTTCAATATACTAAATTATGGCTCATAATCATTATTCGAATTGATGACTTTTATCAAAATCAACACATAAAATAATTAAATATTTAATAGTCATATAGATTTATTCAAAAATTGTACTTAAATAACAGGATTAAAATAAAATTAATTCCAACGCGACAGACATAAAGATATTATGAATATCGTTCTGTCTAGACGTCCAGATGTTTTATTTTTACTACCAATATTTAGTTAAATATTAATAAACTAGCTTTCGCCTGCGACTCCGTCCGCGTGGAATTAAAAAAAAACAAAACTGCGTAGCTTATGTGTTTCAGATTATCCTCTACGTCTATGTCAAATTTCACCGAGACCCGTATAGCCGTTTAGGATACAAACTCTAACAAACATTCATCCATCCATTTAAAGCGTTATAATTATAATATAGTAAGATTAATATACGTAAAAAGAGAGATAAGGTCATGCCAAATGTGAATAAATAATTCTTTTTAATCCATCAGAGTTAAAAATTCAATATCTTTATCAATATTTATCTTGTAACGTAGTCTACAGACGGCTGTTAATGTTTTGTTTTAACATTACCTTAGCCCACAAGGCCGTTAGCATGCAACTGGACCTGTGACGTCACATGTCGCGTGTTGGCGTTAATTACCTGCCACACGAACACTTACCACGTTACAACTAGTGGCCTGTGCTACAAACTGCTCTACCTAGCTACGTGCATACAAGAGTGGATAAAATATGTAGTGTGCTAGTAAGTGAGAAAAATCTCTGTTCTTTTAAGTTGTTTTTTTTATGTTTTATTTTGAAGCAGAATAATATTTCTAATTTACCGTGAAACATCAAAGTTAAGTTAGCAGTTAAGTGATCAAAATATTCGCATTTGAATGAAATGTTACTCTCGTTTTTTTGTCCCGCAGTAGATAAAGCACGGTGCTCATCATCATCTTCCTCCTTATACTACTCCCGTAGTGGCTCAATAGGTTTTTGTCCTCCACATAACTCTATCTTACG
>JAOCNA010000016.1:37051-47685 GCA_026546675.1 Papilio helenus | reverse complement strand
CACATCTAATACTCCTTGATTTAAAACTTTACCTGTTCCAACATTCCATAACTCCTGATGAGGAAATCTCTTTGTGCAAGTAAGTTGATACGTTCGCGTTCCTCCTTCTCAACGATAGGGTCTGGCTCGAAGGAACATAACACGTACGGAGGCTTTATTTCCTTTTCCACCACCTGTTCAATAACATTTATAAAAGAGCCTTGAACATAAATAGAATTCATTTAGTGACACTATTTAAAGACATTTCTAATGAAACAGTAAGGTGCTTGATTCTGCTCTCGCTTGTCTGATAGACATCCGCAATAATTATTAATTTTACTAACACGTTGCTAGATTGTCATAAACATAAATAAGAAAGGATTATGAAATATCCAAATAAAAAAAACTAACAGGATACGACTGTATGGATATTTTGTCTTTCTCTTGTTTCGGTTTCTCCTTATCGTCGTCCTTTCGTTCTTTCTCTTTCTTCTGCTCCTTTTCCGGGCGTGGCTTCGACTTCGGTTTTTCTATAACACTGTCTCCGACTGTACCACTCGTGCTTTCGTCAGATTTCTTGTCGCCCTCTTTAATAGGTTTCATTTGAGACGGCTTCTTGAGAGCTTCGGACTTCGCTTTCGTTTGCTAAAATTTTACAATCTTACTAATATATCATTGTGTGTAATATTCCATAGTTTTACCCTTTTTTTTAAATACAAATTAGCAAAAAAAAATTTTTTTATGGTGATATGACCTTAGGTAGGGCCGAAATAATTGAAGATGAAGCTATTGTCGAGATTCGTAGTTTATCATATTTAATTGGAAGTGGAAGATTTAAAAGACCTTTGAGAACATTTTGTAATACAATATGTTAGTCGGGCTGTGTCTCACCTCGAACTGTTCTCGTTGCTGTCGGGCGCAGTCGCCGCGTGCGCGCGAGGCCGCCGTGCCCGTGTACAGTGAGCCCGACGGCTGCTGGAACAGCGCCGCGTACCGCTCGCCCTCGGGGTACACGCGTCTACGTTACACATTAGAGCTAATAGCAGGGCCGGCTTTAGCATTACCGACACCCTGGGCGAAATATCTTCCACACTGCTAATTGCAATACAAACCCATACGAAAAAAGCGCCTCTTCTGTTGTCTCATGTTCAGTGCCTTAGGCGGTTGCCTGACATCGCCCAACCCTAACGCCGGAACTGGCTAGTAATATGCAAGTACTACAATTATTAGCGATATAATGGAACAATCTTACCTCAAATAGCACCTATAATGTTAAGAAGAAAATCAGTACTGCGCTGGAGTATTGGTGCAACACTAGATTATTGACATATACGTCACGTCCCTATCTGACAGCTGTCAATGTCATTCAGACGAATAGCGCGCCATTCTGGCGGGAGGCATTGGCCTAAGTGTTTAAGTTAATTACGTTGTTACAGTTATAGTAATTGTATAAAAACAAGGATTAAAATAAATACAAATCGGCGTACTGCTTTCCACATCTGGTGCATTCCCGTAACTTTGACCAGATCTAGAGTTTATTGGTGAAAATATCTGAAAAATGAAGTTTGAAAAGGTTCAAAATCAAATTAATTGTACCTAAAATTACCCAAATGTGTCTCCTCCCACTGTATCTGTGTCTGCCAGGGAGTTTTCTCTGGCTCCCTCTCCTCGCTGTCGGGACAACAATCCGGGAATCTGCATAAATCACTAACATAGTTCAGCAAAGATTTTATTCAACGTTTTGCAATTGCATACTAAATACTAAAGTTACCTTAATTAACATAATAAAAACAATTTATACAAACACAAGACAGATTTTTTCCTAAATAAGTAATAAATATACAAAGGGATTCATTTCAATTACATATTTAATGTAGTTGAATTTTGAGTTGATATAATTGAATATTTTTTGACCGACTTCCCAAGAGAAGGAGGTACTCAATTCGTCTGTATTTTTTTGTATAAATACCAACTTGTTGGTCTGCAGCAGTCTATCTCTTATTCGTCTCCGATCTTCCTCTAGAACTCGTTTCTTGTCGCATTGCCAGATGTTGAGCATCGTGAATGTGTCAGTCAGAAGACCCTCTTTCACTTCGCGGTCCAACTGGGTATCCGTGTGAAAACTCGGGGAATGGTTTACCTGGTAGAAAGGGAACTTTCTAACTGCTGAACCCATTAACATCCTTAATTATAAAACTGAAAAATCAAGTTTTAATAATACATACCTCTAAAATAAAAGGATGAAGTTTTTGATCCAAAAGTATGTCGAACCCGAGAATCTCAAAACACGCGTGAACCTAAACAAAATAATTTACATTAATTACAAAGGAGCAGTATGCAGTGTCTAGTATTGAAATAGATATGTCAAATGCAATAGGTATACCTTAATTTTTTTTTTGTTACTTAAGTACTGAGTCACTAGGTCTAAACTAGGTAAAAAATATTCTATTTTTACATCCTTTACCGTAGCAATAGGATAAAGCCGGCTTTAATTACCTCCTTATGTCATTACATTTTTTTTTATATCATGAGTTGGCAAACGAGCAAGCAGCCACCTGAATCCGCCAAACTGGCGAAGCGACCACTGCCCATAGACACTCGCAATACCGAATGCGTTGCCTACCCTTAAGCGACGTTGGAGGAGACGCACATAAGAGGATGTTTCCTCGTCCTATGCGTCTCCTCCAGTCAAATCCACGTTCCCTTCCCATCATTTTCTTATAAGAAAAAGGGTGGGAAGGAAAAGGGACTAAAGTTGGACCTAAAGCATTAATGTAACTATCTGCTGTCAGTCCTGTCTTCCATCTGTCAAACAAGACCAGAGACTCGCATAGAACTGACATTCTCTAAGTTAATTGTATAATGTGACTATTGTCTAAATTTACTGAACTCGCAGCAACTCGACCTACGTCACATTCGGACTTTGATGGACACGGACTGAAAATGTATGATATTTAGACAACGGAAGTGTTTTAACAAACATTTTTTTTTTATTTTAAAAGGGATAAACGTCTACATTTGTAATGTACACATTCGTGTATTTTTTTCTATACTTTTTGTTTATATTAAATCAGTTTCCCCTTGTTCCAAATTATTCAGCCAGTGAAAAGGGTTGAACAAGTTCGTAATTTTGTTTCATATTTTGTGAACATCGCGAATGTTTCTTTTTATTCTATTTGATAATAACGTTAGTTTTAATACGCTTTTTGTAATATCACCCCGATTCCTGCTAATTTCACACGTGGGCAGAGCAGGGAGTCTGTAAACAGTATTGCCAATCGCACACGTCAATACATAATCATATTGACAGTAAGTGTAGTTTCAAACAATGGCATTACTGCATGGTATACTGCTCTGTATCATTGCGCTACCTTCGTGTGAAAGTGGCATCACTCCCGCGGCGAGGAAACACAATCTCCCGCCAAGTGTACAAGGAAGCAGATCTCCGGCAAAACATTTGTCTGTCGCCGCTCTTTTGTTTGTTTTTATACGACGTCTTTTGTTTCTTCACTTTACACTAATTAACTGCCTGTCTATTGTCACTCTACTTATTAATAAAAGTAGCAGGAATGCAGATAAATAAATTACATTTTAATGGCTGAAGCTACATCATGATACAATGCAAGGTCCACAAAGATTTTCAAACGCAAGGCCACGCGTGTGTTTATTCCATTTTTACTCTTTTAATATGGCTTGCTTGATTCGTATACAAAATAAATAAGGAGTAAAGTTTCATATAATTTTATATCTTGCCCGTAAAAGAACATAAAGATCATCATTGAACAGCATACGGGTACGAATGTGCGTTGAAAATTTTTGAAGTAAAGTTCAGATGTACTCTGCACAAATACGGGCGACGCGCCCCCATGCCGCGGCCCGGCACCACCTCAAATACTTACAAATATCTACACTCAATTTGCAACTGAAGGACTAACGAATCCCATTGCTTTAGTCTACTTTCTAGACAAGAGTAATAGGTATTTTGTTAAAGCTTAGTGCATGTTAATTACTCTAAATTGAGTTTCCAAACTCGTTTTTTTTCATAATACAAAACCTTAGTGAAAATCGGGAACTATTAAAGCATTGGACAATAGATGCAGATTGAGTTAATACTGTCGTTCCGTCGCAACAATTTAAACACATAAATACTAACAGCCGGTCAATTTGTTCGTCCGTCATAAAGTACCCGCACACGACTGCAACAAACTGTAAATCGAACATGAAATATTCATACAATAGCTTTGCCGGCTTATTGAAATATTCTCTATTGCGAGTTATTTTGTGGATTACGACAAACAATTTTTAGACCCAATGTTTGGTATCTAATTAACAAATTTCTGAAACTATATCTTACTATTAATATAAATGGGATTTTTTGTGTTTGGATGGATGTTTCTTAGAAAGTATCTCCTAAACTGTTTAACTAATCTCCATAACATTCGGTATAGATGTAGAGCATAGTTTGGTAGAAAACATGGGCTACTTCCTTCCTAAATTCCAACCGGACGGAGTTGCGTGCGACAGCTAGTTTTAATAATATTGTCTTACTGGGTTACAATAAAAAGCGAAACACCAACTTCATTTAAAATCATGGTATTTGTCATCACGATAGTAAACTACACGTCCTAGAAATGTATTTCAAAGGTAAATTGTGCGCTGAACAGAATATTATCATATAATTACATCTAACAGATACAAGCGCATCCCGCGGCTCCGATCGTGACCCTCCCACGTACTTCGTTGCGCTTCGCTACCATTCCAGTGCTTCGCTACGCTTCCCCTCGCTTCGCAACACTTCGCAACGTAACATCCGTTGACACGGAGCTTGACAAACGAGGCGACGATGCAAATTGCATTTCATGTTACTAACAAAGCACATACAAGAGAATTGCGCTTTTATCAAAACATTACATTCATTTGTATGTTTTAAACTCGAATGTAGACATATTTTCAAAAACATTTATACAGTACACTCCGTTTAATTGAATTAATTTGTTGAGGCAGCTCTTAAATGCAATTATTAAGTGCTTTCAAATTAAATTGCTTTCGTTTCATATTGCAGTAATATTAAGTACTTCGATGAGAGTTCTGTAACGGTTGTTGATTTATATTTCATTTTTAACTAACATAATACTTTGTGTTTATTTTAAGACGTTGAGACATAAAAGGTATTTAAACAATATTACCAGTGATTGCTATTTCTGACTTTTTCCGGGATGAGAGACATTAATATCGCTGTATAACAGACCGTGGCTGCAGCAGGACGCGACGTCAATGTTCCCCCGACAGAGTCCCGCGGGAGCACGGGGTGTGCTGCGGGAGTGCGCGGGCTGCGGGGGGTGGGGGGAGACTAATGGAGGTCAGGTGACAAGACTTTGTCACTGTACCCTACTGCCATCTAACACATTATTCGCCGACCATGGAGACATTTCATGGGGACATTTTCTTGATATGTAAGCACCAAGGAATTTTTATATTTAAACAACTTTTTAACGACTTTATTTCAGTCGATTACATAGCCAAATCTACGTAGGCCCAGTTATAACTGATGAACTGTACAGTTAATTTTTAACATTATAATAATTTTTCTTCACGAAATGTACATAGGCACAATTATAACTGACAATTTGAACTGTGTGCAAAATTAATGTTTATCACATGTACACACAGCAGTTCAAGGCACCCTTTTTTCTGTGTTTGCAATGTATCATAGTCGCTGGAAGTGGCTCTATGTTAATTACGGTCTAACGTAATTTAAGTTTGGAGAATTTAAGATGTTTGCGGATTGAAACTTCTCATAGTGAAATAGCCGAGTCCTCGGGGAAATTAGTTTACTAAAATACACATCGAAATTGTGCAGACCGACTTACAAGTTCAAATCCAGAGTGAGTTTAGTTCAGGGGACCTTGTACTACTATATGGTAAAGAAAATTAGGAAATAGCATGTAATGAAAATCGAAAAAACATTTGTTAGTAATAGACGATTATTTTCTCCGTTGCCACAAAAAGATTATTTACGTCGATGGAAAAATTCTAAAGGTAATAGGTATTACATAGGTTATCATAAAAGTAATGTAACAATAAGTATCGACAATCGACAACAGATGGCGCTGTAACAGAGCACTTGTGTGCAGTTCGTGTAACGGTCGGGGAATTTTTGATTAAATTAATGATCATCGAGCGAGTTCCGCCGCGACTCGATGGAGGAACTTTGAGCTCGAGTATGAGCATACAGGGAACGTCTCTGGAGTTTTACTCAAACTTTGGGCCAAACTTAACTACTTGTTTAGGTATAGTTTGTTTTACTTATTATATTAGTTTTTATTAGTAAAATTAGTGTATTTTAGTATAACTAACGTTAATTGCATTAACTATATTTTTTTACATTTAAAAATGTTTTTATCATTGAAGATCTGAGTCTACCACCACGAATTATTACACTGTGTACTTTATTTATAAGTTAAGTATTATTTCAACTTATCCAATGTTTACTTTAAATACAAAACTTTAGTAAGGAGAGGTTGAAACTCGACTTCATTTAAATTTATGTAAATTATGAAATCCTTCTGTAAACAGGCGAGGATTTTAATGGAATAAATTGTAAAAAGGAAACGGCAAGCGATTTCATTTCCTAAGAATAACAGAACAGAGAACAATGGCTTCGTCTTACTTTACGGGAGTCCTAGCTTGTTACATAAATAATACAACATTTTCATTTTAAATATAATTTAAACATCGAGTATGTCTTAATGTGTACATGTAAAATGTAACAGATCTGTGCCAAATGCATTTAAATAATAAACTTTTTGACTCAAAACTGGCTTGTTTTGAGTCAAAATAAATTCAATGCAGTTCAGATAAATATTTCTTCGCGTTGTAAAAAGAAACAATAGTTCCATTGTAAGCTACGGCTCTTCAATACAAGTAATTGACTATGTATGAGCACTGGCGGGTTGTTGTGCGGCGGCCGGCGGTAGATGGCGCTGCTCGTTCACTACACTGCTGCTAGTGAACAAGAAAACTACACAACTGCGCTTTACTAAAACAAATGTGTGTTCGATGATAATTTATATCTTCGTATTGTGAAATTTATTATGATTTTTATATTAGTTTATATATTGGTATAAATAAAATAAAGCACGAATAAAGCACTTCTTTGTTATGAAGGATGTCAGCAATCGCAGCATATTTTTGAATAAATCTATTTTTATTAAGAAGTATTCATTTTCACGGTATTTAACATAAGGGTGACTAAATTGAATAAAATAATTGCCGAGAACAGTAGGAAAACTACGAAACTAGCAAAGTTACTATGATTCTTTAAAAAGTCTGGAATGTAGACAACAAAATAAAGTGTTATCATGCGGATGAAGCCGCACGGAAACAGCTAGTATAATATTATATCTGCTTTAAGTAAGTCGATTAAAACTGCACATATGTAGTTCGGCCATGACTACAGTTATATCGTAACCGTCCAATATTCAAAGCCACTGTTCATTCGACACTCGCATGTGAAACGTTCGTGATCGCAACACGCATGCTCGGAATGGTCGCAGTAAATTGAACTCAAGCAGCAGTTTGAATCCCGGCGAGCTATAAATGTGATCTATCGCTGTTCGGGAGCTTAAATTAAGCGTGAAACTTAAGGCGTTAGCGATGTTACATAGATACAGTTGGAGGGCAGGTGCACGAATCGGGTTTCGGTTTAACGCGACCTAAACTTTTACAACGTCACGTGATCCGCTTACGTGTGCTGTTGCCCTAGTTTCCTCGCACGTTATAAAATTGTTAATTAACACGTTATGTAGTTCTATTATGAGATTTTGTAATATAAAAGTTATTCGGCAAAGAATGCCTAAAAAGCACCTACAATTTAAACCTATAAAAATATAACATGCATCAAAATAGAATGCTTGGATTGTCATCTAGCAACCACCAAAGGTGACAAATAACAAGTAACTGGATAGTCATATACAAGTTGCATAACAGGAAAACTTGCAGCGCAGTAGTGTCGAGAGAAAGGAACCTACCGAGGTTGATTTTCATAACATCATTGTACGGCTTTGGAATACAATTTGCGATTGCATTTTTTTTCGTAATATATATTCCACCGGCGTACTTCCGCATCGTTTGGCGACAAATCCCGCGCGAAGCGAATACATCCCGCACCCCTCACACCCCCGCACCCCGCGCACCCCGCCGCAGTCTGCGTGTTCGGCTAATAAAGCCTCTGCGATCACGCCCTATTACACACACGATCCTTCATACTTGATATGAGATGTTTAATGTATTTTTAAACATATGTAAATAATGAAAATTCAGACATACATCATCTCAAGTTATCAAGCGTGTAATCATATAAAATTATTTACATGGTTTAATTACGACAAGCAATGTATTTAAATGAAGCTAAGTTATGATTTTCTAAAATACCGTAATATACCTACCGATATTCTCGAGGTGAGCATTTGGCAAAAATAACTTTCAATAAAAATTGACTTCTGTTTGCATAAATTGCAAGAAGAGGCCACTCTGAGAGCCACTCGCTGCTGGCAATCTGCCAAACCTCTGCTGGAGACTGACGTTTTAGAACTCAGCTGCAACGAATATTATCTCCCTGTAACTAAATTTTATAGACGAAATATATGAGATACTGTAAAACATTACATTGTTCTCATGTTACTACACAAGTTGTAATTATAATAAGCACAGTAATTAATTAAATAAGCCACTTAACAGCCAATAATAACTGATCAGTATTCAACCGGAGGCGGCCGGACCGCATGCGGTTTCCACCAACTGCCAATTTATGCCACAGAACAAAACGGCTTACATCGCTGTTAACAATCTGATTTATAACAAATCTTGTAACAAGATGTAACATCTGGTTAACTAATAACTGGTTTGTTATCAAAATCTTCGTAAAGAGAAACATTTCTAAGGTAAGGTTTCATAAAATTTACAAGGAATTCCGACTACACAAATTTTGAGGCATCTCTACTACTTATTGAATACATAATGTCAAGAAAATAAAATGAAAAATTGTAAACATTACATTCAAAGAATTTTCACTCGCTTGTGATTTTTTCAGAAGAAACGATTATATCATAACTTTCGATACTCTTCAGAGATGAAAATGAAGCAAACAGTGATAAGCCCAACATGTATTTCCTCATGTATTCTGCAAGATATATTATCAGCGGGATAGAGGAGGCATAGTACACTCGTATGTAAGTAATTTATATGTAAATGTGCAATATGGAACAGAACAGGAGACGAGAGGAGGGACCTTACCCGACTTCTCGAGACGATGTTATTAAATTTCCGCTCGAGATATTTGTGTCAGTGAATCTTTATTTCCCCCGCACTCGGCGGTGTGTCCCCTCCCCTGCACTGTCCCCGCCCTGTCCCGCACTACGACTATCTGAGAACAGAATGCTCTTGACTTTTGGTAAACTTACCGCATAATAAACGATGTTTTTATGTTCAAGAAATTGTAACATATAACGAGAATGTTCTGTAGCCTGAAATTTTGACCTTGTTACCGCTTCATCGGAACTTAAATGAATAAAAGCCGTGATAAGTTACAACGTGGATATTAAGTTAAGTAAGTAATAACTTACATCACTAGTTAATCCGGTGCGAGTGCGAGTGTGCGCACGTTCCAGCACGTAATGATATACATTGAGTTGTTAAGTTAGGATTAACTTAAACTCCAGCTCCATTGCTTGGACTTACGTTTAGTGGATTATGCTTTATAATATCTTATAATAATATAATATCACGTGATATACAAAAGATGAAAAATACATCTAAAGTTGAAATGTATTATTTACAAAACCATTAAAACTTTGTTGTAAAATTTAGAGAAATTTGATAAGATTTCGCAGCAATAAGTTTAACCTTTAAAATGTATCACTTGCTCTAATTAAAGGGCAAATGTTTCCTATCTCGGGTAACAAAGTGGAAACGCTCAATAAAGTTATTTGACTCCGGCTACAAGTTTTAATTGCTGAAGCCTCAGTATTATTATTCTTGGAATAATGTTGACGCATTGACGCTGTATTTGTTTGTCAAATCACTGATTGTACACCCAAGGTAATAACCAATATAAAACAGCTATTCTGCCAGGTTTTCACAGTTGAAACTGAGTATAATTTTTTTTCTATAAATTCTTAAAGACCTTCGTTGTTTTAGAATTGAAATTTAACTGAAATACCTTTATTTAAGAAAATGGCAAACCTAGTAAGTCTAAAACTATGACTCGTGAGATCAGACAAATGCAAACATTTTAGCAATGTTACTTCTAAAGGCAAAGTTAGATTAAGCTCTTAGATTGTGTTGGCTGTTTGCAGTACAATTAATTTCAATAACAGTCAAATTATCTGGATTATCGTGTGCATTAAAGTGAAAGGGCGTCTCGGGGGTTAAGCTGTAAAGCCTTCCTAAGTTATGTGGCGCGATCTCACTTAGCCAGTGACATAACACAGGGGATGTACTCTGATGAGCAAAACCTCATGTTACCCTGTACAGATATAAAACATAATTTATCAAACAGTCTTGTTACATTTAATCTATATCTATACTAATATTATAAAGAGAAAAGATTTGTATTTTTGTATGTATTGAAATAACTTAAAAACTACTGGGCCGAT
>JAOCNA010000015.1:5692209-5704901 GCA_026546675.1 Papilio helenus | reverse complement strand
TTCTTCCATGTACTGTCAATAATTTACAACCAGCATTTTGTAACATTAATGCATATTCAATAGATTTATCTATACTGACAAAAACCCGTACTTTGCATGTAATGGGTACAGTAACAGCTTGGGACATAGCAGTAACTAAAACAATTTAAGTTACATTTAAAAGTATTGACAACAAAGCGGTGTTCATTATGTATTTGAATAATTACCTATTTTTTGCAGTAATGACCATACTATGTCGCGAGCAACAACTAGTGCTAATATAAAAATAAATAGGTATCTAATAATTATTACTATCACAAAAGATGGTCTCAAAGAACTAATATATTTAAACACTAGCTGTTGCTCGCGACTTCGCCTGCGTGTAATTAAAAAAATAATACAAACATAGTTTTTGAGTTATTCTAATACATACAAAAATACAAATATTTCCTCTTTATAGTATTAGTATAGATCAGTTATACTAAGGTTCGTTTATCATCGAGCAGTTAGTTAGTTGTGTTGTGTGTGGTGTCTCAGGCCCAGCTACGAATGGCGTAGATAATGCGGGGAACGGCCTCGCAGCGGACCACCCCGGCCTCTACGAGAACCTGCCGTTCCACGGCCTCCAGCAGCCTCCCAACAAGGTACAATAATACAATCGAACTAATTTGTTTGTAAGTGTTTCATTTAACATCTAACAATTGCCAAAAACATCAATAGAAATATTTGTCCGAGTCATTTTTATCCCTTTCTCTTTCTACCCTTTAAGGGATAGGGAGGAAAAGTGGATTTGATGATGGAGGCGCATAGGAAGGGGAAATATCCTCTTTATGTACGTCTCCTCTGTTATTTAAGGGTAGGCAACGCATCTGCAATCGCGGATGTCTATGGCCAGTCGCTTCGCCATTTTGGCGGATCCAGGCCGTTTTTCGAATACTAAATTCTTTTATAATTTTTATCTTTTGTTTGCATTTTAATTTTGTTTTTTGTTTTTATTTTTATTTCATGTTTAATCGCATGCGATATAAAGCCTGTGCAAGCGATACAACCCAGAGTTGTCGAAACTAACAATAAACACGCCAAAGGGATCGAACATTTACAAAAGCAATTGACGACAAACCCATCGTTCACTCCCAGAGTCGTTTGTCCGCCGTTCATGCAAAATTATACCTTAACACCTCCGCAGAAAGGTCACCATCAGACCTACGGAATACCAGCACTGTCACCGATACAACAAATGTATTCTTTACACCAAACTGTACTATTAAACCCGTATCTACCGCAAATGCAACCATCTTTCTTAAAACAATTCCCAACAATAGATGAAGAAGTAACAGAACCAGAAACGAGAAAGTTCAGTTCATTAAACACGAGGAATAATAAAAAATTACCTCATTTCCAATCGATGAGAATAGTCAGAAAAAGAAACATAGAAAGATTCTATCCAAATACTATTTACGGAGAAAATTTCAATGAAATTAATAATAACAAAGGAACAGACGAATCGGATAACGACAAAGATGGAACAAGAAACGAAGATGCGATTTATGCCAACTATCCATCTTTACTCAAAATTAAATCTAACATTAGTGGTGTTGAGCAATTTGAGAATTTAACCGATTCCATTCAAGTTTGCGAAGAGACAAATTATCAAATTAATAGATCTACTGCTTCATTAAACGCTCCAATTCCAGCTCCACGAAAAAAACTATCTCCATTCACTTCACCTTTAAAATCTGATCATGTATACGTTAATTTGTCAATGCCACTTATTAATTCTAGATTTAGATCTATCGATGTGATAGACGGAGCAGTTAGATCAACAAAATCAGTTGAAGACATATCTAAGATTGATAAATTCCCAATTCGTAGTACTAAAAGTAATTTAACTATAACTAAAATTGATAATAACGATGAAACTGGAAGCAATATAGAAGAAAATAAAGATGGAGAAGATAGTACAAATATCAAAGATATTCAAAAACCAAATATAGTTGCTGCGACTCCCAAAAGAAGTACAGTTAACACTTCGATCACTTTACCATCAACTTCTTTGGTAAAATCTGTTGTCAGTCAACTAAACGATCAGGCGGGTTTAAATAAGGTTGGATTACCAAAAAAGCAAGTGATAGTACCAAATAAAACATTACAAATACCTAAATTATCTGAAAAACCGATACCAAAAAAAACTTTAGTTAAACGTAGTAATTCCGTCCAAAGTGATTTTATTAATAGTGATATCCCATTTGGCTTTTTGTGCTATCTCAAGTACAACGGATATAGTATGTCCGCATTACAGTCCATTTAGACAAAATTCAGTTGCTAGGTAACGCAAAGTAAACAATCATGTCCAATGTGCGTGCGAGCTACCAGCGAAGGGGCAGGAAGTGTATGTAACGGCGGCAGTGTAAGTTGCGTGACAACGACTACTCGTAAAACAAATAGGACATTCTATTCAATGATCGCTCAATTTTTGCACTAGTCAGCTATGGTGTAGACATGTCTTGTCGTAATCAGTGCACACTTACATTAATAATTTGCACTCGTTCTAATCAACGTGTACGTAATAGAGCTTTGCAAGCGTTGTAACAAGTAACAGTCGCTAACCGCATGTCGCCTACAGTCGTGCACCGAGCCGAGCGTGACCCACTAATGTACACACGACACACGACACACGGCGCGGCGCGGCGGCGACGCGTCGCGACGCGACGGCCGTCGTCACTTTCTAATACATTACATACGAGTAGGAGCAATACGCGGGTCCCGCACTTAAAACTTGCTCGCTAAATATCAAGGTTTCCTTTGACACCGTTGCAAAATATTAATGATGTAACCTTTAAAAGCGCTTCAATTAAAATTAATTTATAAGAATAATGAACATTGTAATAGCAATTATGTAAGCAGGTAAGTTAAGAGGCGTGGCGCAGGTCGCCCTGGCGAGTGGTCTGCAGTAGTGACATTTTGTGCGGTGAGGTGAAGTGTGCGCCTGTTGCGCTTGTTGCAGAGACCTGGGCGGCAACCTGCTGGCCGCGCTGCCCGCCGCCGCGCTGCCGCCGCTGCCCGCGCTGCACACGCTGTGAGTCACTCTATCTTCACATTTCACACAACAAATAGCTAAGAAAACAAATGACGTACCTACTTAGGTGTAGTGTCTACCGAAACATGCCCGTTTAAGTAACAATTAGTATTTGTGAACGATACGTACAGAGGTGGGGCCTCACCATAAACACTGTATTTCAATCGCCACATTGATATTCATAAAAAAAAAGTGGAAACACTAGTTCTAGCTATGTTTTTAGGATAACATAGTAAGTGTTTAAGTTGAAAGGACATCAACGGTTTATTAGCTTTATCCTACAGAAATGAGATTATTCCAACTGTATAATATATATGGTAAGTGGAGGAGGGAGGCGACGCGACGTGCGCTGTGTGCCGAGGTCCGCCGCCGTCGCACAGCCTGCTTTGCCACATCTGTACAACAATTTCTCAGCCTTCTTTACATTTTGGCACACATTAATTCACAGTGCGCGTTCTTGTCATTATAACATATTTTTGGAAGGAAAATTCTACTCGAGGAAGCTATATCCATATAATTGCAATAATGTCATCAAGGTTTAAGCTAAAATCGAAGCTGGCTGACGTGACGCGCGACATTGAAAAGACGAGGCTTCACGAGCAGTAAGCATAAAGACCAAAGTCGTCGTGGAGAAATTTACTGGATTTATCCAGTTAGCGCAGAGTTGCTGGAGTGCCTAAGATGACGATAAACTCAACTGCGGTTCATCTGGCGGTGCACATGTCAATGGGCGTCGGATCAAGTAGCATTACGCGATCCGCTGCTCGCTTGCACCCTCTCCTATAAAAAAATGTACTCAGTTATAGTGATATGTTGCATGTACTCGTTTGTAAATGTAGAAGTACGTACGTAAGTAAGGCGTGTCCATCGATACCGAGAAGGAGTACATAATAATGAACTAACTTTCCATTGCGTTCTAAAACATTGGGTTCGAGAATATAAATCTACGAGAATATAGATCTTCGAGAATATAAAGTGTTTTTTTTTTCATATAATGTATTCTTATCCCCTAAAAATGTATAACTGCAGTTGCAATCGATACTATGACATAAATACGTCTGCGCCAGTCGAGCCTAGTGTAGTCGGAAAGTCCTAGACGAAAATAGAGTTGGAGCCGCGGCAAGGACGACACGGGCACGACACGTCAGGCGCTTCTCAACGGCCGCTGTACACGGGTTGCAAGACGGTGCACAAGCCTACATGCAGCACGCACACATATGATGACGCGCATGCGCGTAGTAGTAAGAAGTCGCAGGCGCACGGGCACCCGCCAGCCGCTGCTCAAGGTGAGTGGCTCACACGCCGAGGCAAGCGGGCGGGTCGGGCAGGAGGGGCGGGCAGACGGCCGTCTAGGTGCCTTATCTGCCGGCCTGTTAGTTGTGTTAGACGTATGTAACGTAGAAGTTTAAGGCTACGATTACATGACCGTAGCTTCATTTTTGCGGAAATTTCGGCCGCTTGGTACTAGACGGTAAACTAGAACTAACAGTAAAAGCGTCATTACCGATTGACACTGCCGTGGGAGTCGGGAGGCATGTCAACGCTAATGGGCCTGATGGCATACAACTATAATTCTACGGTTTGGAAGAACGACACAAAGTCACAATCCAGTGGTACTGGTATAGGAAGTTCCGATGAGACAACAATGAAGAGACTATAACGGTACCTACAATTTACGAGCTACAAGTATATTATCCTGGAACATACGTGGACTTGTCATTGTTAACGATTTCAACTGGAGACTGTAGATGTAGCTAATGGCAAGCCAGCGAGCGTGTGATTCAAGTACCACCACTTGCGGGGTGGTGTGTACCACGCGGGGGTTTGGTCGTGACTGGCGGTGGCGTGGGGCCGCGCGTTTATTGCCGCCGCCGCCGTTGCCGTCGCGCAGACTTCAAGGATTAATCGCCGTATAGTTACCATTAACAAGTTAACCCGAACGCTCAGTAGTTTAAAGGTCAGCGACGGAGTCCCTAAGTACGGCTTTATTTGGAGAAATCGACACTAACGGTCGTTTAAACCACCATTAAATAAATGCTGAATGCGGCAGTAAGATATAAATAGTGGGTTGTTGGCATTTTCCGCAATGATAATGACTGGCCCACCTTCTCCTCCCCTATGTCTCGCCGGCAGGATATTAATGTTATTTATAATATTGCGAACTTCTCAATCACACTTGTTACAAATTGGTACATAACGATTAACACCTACTTATTTATACTCAGTATGCATGTGTGCAGCGATGACGTCACGCCATGTGATCGATATCAGCTGCGGTTTTCCATCGCACGCTCGTGCAGATTCGCGGATTACGTGCGACGTGACGTCACTGCGCAACGCACCGCCGCACCATAAGCGCCACTGAGTTAGAATAAACCCTACTTCTGGCACTCGTTACCTAATTAACTCGTGTGTCTGTTGCAGCGTGCTGCGGCGCAACCGCATCGCGTACATCGACGAGCGCGCGTTCCTCAACACGCCGGCGCTGCGCGTGCTGTGAGTGCTCGCGCACACTACACTACCACGCACACCGTATTATCCAATTATATTATACTTCTTTCCTCTCACTTTTATTCATCGAAATACACAAACAAATTCACATGAATTATATTTTACGCTCAAGTATTCGGTTATTTATTATACTTAATAAGACACAAATGTGGATTAACTATTTTATTTCATACATAAATAATTTAATCGGCAAGTCACCTCGATAGGTTATGTTGTTAAAATAATAAACACTAACTATTACTCGCGACTTTGCCCTCGTGAAATTAAAAAGTAATAAAAAACATAGCCTATGTTACTCACCGATAACGTAGGTTTTAATGGTGGAAGTTTTTTTGAAATCGGCCCAGTAGTTTTTGAGTTATTTTAATACACGCAATGATACAAATCTTTTAGAAGCATAGATTAACGATTGCTTAAATTAAGCATAATCAGACGTATACATTAAGATTTGAGTTAACATTGCTGTGCCCATGTGTGTCATAATATAGCTATGGCTATGCGTCATACATATAGCGACGGCCAACTTCAACCACACTAAGAAATTCGTGTACATATTCGTAAGGTTTTAAAACTTTAGAGAGTTTACGTATAGTACAAGTGACGTAAGGGTAATGGGTCTGCACCCGCCTCGCTCCGGGCCGCGGGGAGCGGGGCGCGGGGCACGGGATGCGTGGGGGTGGGGAGTAGGAGGGGGGTGGAGTGCGGTGATTACAAAACGAGCATTAAACGCGCCATCATTGTCACAAGTTTGACGCAATCGTCGCAAGTAAGCTCTTATTTTTCTCTGAATACGACTAGACTGTTCGACGTAAAATACGCACACGAGATCTCACCTGATAATATTGTGACATTGTGTATGTGTACCATAGAAACATCACAATATACCATTTAGGATTACATTTCTTAAATCAGAAAAGATAAAGCAACAATTGTTGAGCTAGGCAAGTATGTGCCGTAGGTACTTGCAGACAGCTCTGCCGCCGCGATCAATGATCAATGTCATGTTGTGTGTGTGCACTGGGTGCATCATGGCGCCTCGGCCTTTAGCCACTGCCCCTGGCCACTACCCCTAGCCACACTACACTTAGCCTAAGACAACGGAACAGAGGTCAATAAACAAACATGCAAGGCGATCTCACCACGTTGCAAATGAATTGGCTCAGCTCCAATATTTATGTTTAAGTAACCGCTAAAAGATTCCACGTTTTTGGTTCGATGGCTTGTAATTTGTACGTACAAGAGTTATGACAGCTCGCAGCAAAGCCCCCGCACCGCCCCACGCCGCCCCGCGCCCCCCACGCCTCCTTGTAACTGATTTGTGTCTAACTGAGAAGTAATACTAGCTGAACATGTTCACACATACATATGTACACTGCAATGCCGAAGTAAAAAACGTCAGTAATCGAAAAAGTAATGTGAAATAAAGACACGTTCTCTGGCGTCCTGAGATTTTTTGGACTGTGGTAGAGCCCATAATTATAAATTTTACACGAATTTGCCGACTTGCCCGGTGCAATAGCACGACCACATAGAACACGACACCCAGGCAGGCGTGAAGTGGAAGAAATTCCGCGTTTCCGTTAATGAGTGTGCGACCCGTATGCATAAGTTTAGTCTTCTTTCTGTTACCACTTTAATCTTATAAGGAAAGAATCGGAAGAGTATGTGAGTTTGGCGGAGTGCATACGTAGGGGAAATATTCTCTTTCTGTACGTCACCTCCTCTGTCGATTAAACGCAATATCAACTAAGCGTAATCAGGTTATTTCATGTCCTCCCTTTCCTGCGTTACATACTTGCTGACTGCACATCTCACATACACGAACACACATCTCGTCCTTGCTCGTTTTAGCGAAGTAAGTCAAGTGGCATTTAATGTCGGGATTCGTTTAAACATTAATAACCTTAAAACAACTATTACGTTGAAAATCACTGACAACTATCATTCGGTTATCTAATAAAAAAGATTATTTTACTAATTATTTTTGATCTCAAAAGGGCACGCAACGTGCAAATGCCGCGAGTGCAGTGTGATGGCGAGAGGGGCCGCCGCGAATGGCGCAACCAAAAGCGAAAACAATAAATTATATAATGCATCGCAATAATGACGAGCTGAGTTTGCAGCGGGTCGGAAAGTACCTCAGACTGGAAGTCGATCCGGTTTGCATCGTGGTCGATGTCTGCCATCGGCCGCGCTCGCCGACGCACGAGGGTCGTAACAACGCATTTAGTCATATTTTAAAGAAAGGTCGCCGCATTGGTTCACTCCATCGCGTTCAGCGGCCAGTTTACAATGTGTGCAGTCTTAGCGTGCTTACTTCTTCCCAATATTATAAACGCGAAAGCTTAAATGAAAAAATGTTGGCATAGATGTAGAACATCGTGCTGTAGATAGGATAGACTGCACATAGGCTACATTTTCAGTTTTTTCTTTAATTTCGCGCGGACGAAGTCGTGGGCAAAAGCTAATGCATATTATTTTTGGAAGGCGCCCCGAAATTGGTGTCCAAGGCCCGGGCCTTTTTGGGATGGTAGTAGTAACAGATTCTTTGTTACCGTATTTTGCGATATTGTGTAGTTTTGCATGTATCACTTTCGATCAAGCGGACACCTTATTTTGATTAAATCGAATGAAGCGACCACTACCCATAAAGTACTCCAACAAGTTATCAATGCGAATGTCAATTATACTTTAAATATACAGAGGAAGGGACGTATAGAAACAGGGTTATTTCCCTTCTTAACTTAAAACTATTCAAACTTCTTCGACACACCGTTACATTTATTGACATGGCATTAGTGGCGCGAGGCGCAGACGCGAGGTAATCATGCAACCGTGTCCGCAGCCGGCTGGAGGACAACCTGCTGACGGAGCTGCCGGCGGCCGTGCACCGCCTGCCGCTGCTCGAGGACCTGTAAGTGTACATGCACACCTTCTCTTTATACATCTCATATCACTAATTCGATCAAGCCGCTTCTGTAATAGTCCAGACGGTAGTAGTGACGTGCTGGAGACAACCTCGCTAAGAGTTAGCCGAAGCATATTATTTTTACTAATGATAAAGCAGTGTTTGACGTGGGACGATCATAGCCGATGGTATTGTATATGGTATTGTGCTGTGAAGGTCAGTGGCGCGCAACCGCGTGGAGCGCGTGAGCGAAGGCCTGCGGGCGTGCGCGCGCCTGGCGCGGCTGGACCTGCGCGCCAACCCGCTGTCGGCGCTGGCACCGCGCGCGCTCGACCACTTGTCGCGCCTGCACACGCTGTAAGTACTCACATACTCCGCTACCTTCGTCATCATTTTGATATTAACTTTACATTATACACATAACGTTGTGTTTTGATAATGTTTATATTACGCTGATGCGCAAAGGTAAAGGTTAGCTTTCTTATATCAATCAACAAGAGACTTCATTCATCAACATATTTTCCATAGATGTTCTGTAACTACGTAGCGTATCTATTAGCTACCTACCTAGCTATCTGAACAGCCCCCTCAAAGAAAGTGCATTCGCTCCGGAGGCCGGAGATTACACATCGACAAGTAGGTATTCTCGACGACCCTTTTCCTCTAAACGTATTAATACGTATAGAATTGAGAGCGCAGGCGTTGACGTGTTTGTGGCAAACGACGCTGTGGTCACAGCTACCGAGCGTGTTTCAATGTCGCTGCGGGCCGCGCTCCCGCTACGCGCTCACACATCAAACGCCTTTCGGTTATTAAAACATTTCAGTGATATTTCTATTAACATCGACTATAAATACTGCGGCCGCAGAGACCCCGCGCCCCGCGCCCCGCGCCCTCCTGCCGCCTCTCCGCCGCCCGGCCTCGCGCCCACCTCCCACTTTTCCAACTTTGTCTAGTCAGTAGTCGGCCGCAATTTGGTTCACCTCGATTCGGTACTGGCTATTATTTAGGCCTCACTGAGCCTACGACCCTATGACCCTATTTAATGTATTTAGTTTATTTATCGAATCTGAGATCAACTTAAGTTGAATCCTTTTGGGACACCGAACCTATTAATCGATGCTTACGTTATTATTATTCATTAAAGCGTTTTGATTCGAAGTCTGGTTTTATTTTTTAACCGTATGTTACGTAACATGTTTTTATCAGATAACCATTTATAATGAGGCTTTGATTTATTTTAAAAACAATACTTTTTGGAAAATCTGTGATGATAACTGTAACCTTATGTCGTACTGTACCTGTACCTGCTACCATGCTACCATGTTTGAGGAAATATAACTGGTATCTCTAGTATTATAATACAAGCAATGTGATTGTTATTTGTTGAAGCTATTATGTAAATGAATGAGGCAGCAGAAATACAATAGGCACGTATTATGTGCGTGTGCGCAGGGAGGTGTCGGACGCGCGCGAGCTGCGCGAGCTGCCGGCGCTGGCGGGCGCGGCGCGGCTGCGCACGCTGCGCGCCGAACGCACGCGGCTCGCCGCCCTGCCGCGCGCCCTCTGCCGCCACGCGCCGCAACTGCGCGCCCTGTCAGTTGTTCCCCTGCCCCCTGCCCACTGCCCACTGGCCACTCACACTACTTCGCACAAAACGTTGTTGTCTTAATTACCTTTTGGTTTAATTGAATTAATCATTAAAACATTGCTCAATTTTCAATGACGGAGTCACGCGTTGCATCAGAAATTGCGAAACAATACTTTACGTTAAGTGCACGGAGTAATGATACAACCGCTAGCTCCATCGACGTCATTATCACAGCCGCGTTAGCGGTTCCTAAATGCGCATACGTACACAACATTCATCTTTCCGAACCGCCGCAGACGGGAAGAAGTCACATTGTCCAAACTAAATAAGAAACGCATCCTTGAGCACGGAGCTGTGCTGAACCGAGCACAGCTTGGGTCACGGGACACGCGGCGGGGAGTGTGGGAAGGGGGGAAGGGCGGTATGTGGAGCGCGCATCCGCCGCTCGCTGCAACTGCGTGCACTCGCCGCGATATAAATAAACTAACGCATACATATAATAAATTATAAATATTAACGCATCGAACGTTCCACTTCTAAATTATAACCGCCAGAAGATGTTTATAACGATTTCTTTGACACACAGGCAACACACACAGACACTCACTTTGCCTTCGTCCCCACGGAGGGTCGGCACAGTAAATGCTGCTCTTCCATACATATCTATCAACCGTCATATATTAAGTCACTCCCTTCTCCATTTTCTTCGGTCATCCTCTACCTTTGTAGAAATGTTAAATGCATTATTTGTAGAAAATATTTGAAGCCTTTGCGTGTGTGTGTGTGCAGGGAGCTACGTGGCAACTTGCTGGACAGCGTGCCCGACCTGCGGGAGTGTGCCGAGCTGCGCGTGCTGTAAGTGCATCCCACCTCTTGTCACCTCACAGCGCCTTGTCACAGCTCATTATTTGCACCACTGCATGAAAGGAATCATGGATAGATAGAACCTACCACAGTTTTGTTGTCATGTGTGATGTGTCATCAAGTTCGCAAGGGTCTCCGGGAGTGGCGGGGAGCGGCGGGGAGTGGCAGGGGAGTACAGTGAGTGCGAGTTGCGCAGGTCGCTGTCGGACAACGCGGTGCGCGAGCTGGGCGGCGGCGCGCTGCGCGGGCTGCGGCGGCTGCTGGACCTGCAGCTGGCGCGCAACCGGCTGCGGCGCCTGCCCGCCGACGCCTTCGTGCACACGCCGCACCTGCAGCTGCTGTCGGTACCACCGGGCCTGCGCGCACCTGCGCCGCACGACCCACACACACTGTACACACAACATCGCACACAACATCACACACAACCATCACACTTCAAAAAAATCAACATTTCAATTTCAAATGTCATTTGGCTGACTGACACGAAGGTCAATCTTTCGCCGGTATATGCATTGTTTTATCGTACCGGAGGTCCGCTGCACTATGAGCTGTTGTGTGATATAGTAGTTAATATACAACCAGTTGCGTTTATTAGATTATCTGAATGATGGCTAGTGAAATATTTGTGCACTTTTAGTTGAACCGTTTAAGTTTAACAATGGCGATCCTTCCGGTCGTGACCTAAACTACGTATGCATAACACACCGTAGTCTAGTGGTATCTATTCTCATTATATTCTAATGTTAAATAACGCTACTTCACGTGACGTGACGTGGCGCCGCAGGGACGTGGAGGGCAACCTGATTGAATACATCGACTCCGAGGCGTTCGCTCCGCTCGACGGCCTGGAAGATCTGTGAGTTCCTACTTCTTTATACGAGCAGCGAACCGCCTAACATTGATTGATGCGACGTCCGCACGTGCGTCCTTAAGTTTGTAAACGCACGACGTGAAACTATTTAAAGTTGGCACTTCTTATGCCGATACATACCGAAGCTGTAATTAAAGTATTAGAGCTCATTAGGGCTCACTCCACTCTGTTTCTTTTTTCATTTGTTAAAGCTAATTAATATGTTTTAGCTTTCAAGTATAAAGTCTGAATTAAATAACTCGGTGCCTTCTAAACGGATTGGGCGGATGCGGCGTTAAAAATAAACCACATTTATTAGATATATTATATTAGAAACATTTATTGTGAAATGTGTGCAGAAGGTGGTCGTGGAACAAGTGTGAGTGACGTGTGCGTGTGTTGCAGCAACGTGGGCAACAACGTGTTCCCGTGGCTGCCGGCGGGCGGGCTGGGCCGGCTGCTACACCTTAAGGCCCACAACAACCCCAACCTGCGCCGCTTCCATCCCCCGGAACTCTTCCCCAGGATACAGGTCTGCTACTGCCCCACTGCCCACTGCCCACTGCCCACTGCCCACTGCCCGGCTGCAGGCAATGCATACTCGTCATTAATGGCTGATATATTGTTTACGTGTTATTCCCAACTCTCACAAATCGTAATAAAGACGATAAAGTTCTGTTGTCTGTATGGTGCACGTCCGCCACGTGCAAAGTGTCTTCATTTTCCCCTCACGTTTTCGTTTGACTACAATGAAAGAAGACATTGTTGTGCTCAGACGTTGGTGCTGTCGTACGCGTACCACTGCTGCGAGTTCATGCCGCTGCCGGGGGCGGGGGGGTCATTTTCTGCATCTCATGTGGGAAAGAGTGTGGTCCGATCAATATGAAATCTCTTAGAATTCGATCAGGACTTC
>JAOCNA010000015.1:5644993-5656988 GCA_026546675.1 Papilio helenus | reverse complement strand
GCTGGGCGGCTGCGGCACGCTCGTCGGTACCGCCACTAACTCCGCCTTCAAAGGAATATTTGACTCGTATGTATATTGGATTTTTTATTCAACAGATAAACTAGACATGTTCATTTTTCCAAATTAACAATGTAAATATTACTAGTTTCTCGCGACTTCGTCTCGTATTGAAATATTACTCAACTCTGCTCTAAAACTGCTTTACAGCTACATATGGGAGTTATAATATGGTTAATATTGCTGTATATTGTTTAAATTGGCGTGCGGGGGTGTGCAGGTGGTGCGTGTGTGGCCGGAGCGCGGCGCCGTGCAGGTATACAACCCCAAGGGCAAGGACAAGCTGTTCACATACGACGCCGCCTACGACTGCAGCGCGGACACGCAGACCATCTATGACGAGATGGTGAGTACATCATACATTTTTTTTTTTCATTTCAAAAGTTAACAATTGGCTTACACTTCCGAAAGTCATATAGTAACAAATGGATGATTTGAAACGTTGCAATACAATGATTGTAAACAAACTTATTGGAGGACCATATCTATGCCCAAACCAGCTATTAATAATGGAAATAGTTATCTGTACTATTCTGCTCTGGTTTTAAACATATTTTTATCCTAATTCTATGTAATTATTCTTATGTCTCTCATGTAATCATTTGTCATAAAAGTTCTATAACAATAAAAGCACTTTATGAGGCATAATACAAACACAAATTGTTATTTGCATTACGCAAACATTTAGCCGAGTTCAGTGACCTTGCTAAGAGAAATTGTCCAGAATCCGCAGATGAAAAAGTGTCGCGCCTCATGCGTTTCTTGCTATTAAAATGTAGTACATTCAATGATAAAAATAAAATTAACTCACGCTTATTGACTTGCAGGCTAGTTTGTTCTCGTAATATATAAACTTAAATAAGAATAAAAAGATCATATTGTGAGAAATAGTTTAGTTTTGATGTATCACAGATATAGCGATAGATTAAGAGGCGTTACTGGATTTGTCTAGCGGTTGGCCGCCGTTTCATCTTTCTATTGTGTTCACATTCCTATTGACAAATACATAGGTTTATAATTAAACTTTGAGCGTAAGCTAGTGCTCCTGTCGGTCGCTGGGGAATTTGCTCTGAACATCTCCGCTCCGGTAACCTAATTGTATCAAATAGCTGGTATAATGTTGGATGCTTGATTGGAGCTGTGGTTCTGTTAGTTGTTAGAAATACTTGCCTTAACGTTAGACTTAGCTGCGACATACACAGATTCGAGCGTCTTATTAACGAATTTATTGTTCCACAATTTAATTATCTTCGTTGATGATTCTGATTCACTCTTAACATATTTATTTGAAAATTAATTATAACGCTGATATTGTGCGCTCAACAAATGTAACCTTCATGTCCCAAAGTTATTTATTGTAAGCTGAAGTAAAAATGATCAGTTTGGGGTGCAGGCGAGTGGGCGCGTGTGGGCAGCGTGCTACGATGTCGAGTCACTCTGCCGCTGCCCAACGCACAGGCCTCATTGTTATTTTTTTAGCTGTCGACATTTAAAGTTATAATAAAAACTCCAAAAGGCCACAATAAAGTATTGTTAAGTAAAATTTGCATCATATGTCAATTTATGTACGGATTTAAAATCGAGGTCGATGTACTAAAGTCGCTCAAATATTGTGCAATCCAGTTTCTGGGAGTTGTCCTTACAAAGTACACCAAGGACCTGATTTTTTTAAAGTTTTTTGTAACTTACCTTTTTCTTATAGTACCATTATCAATACTTTATCTAAATGCAATATTTTATAAATTTTGTATTGTTAAAAATTGTATGTTTGGGTTTATTTACTTACATCAATCTGAAAATAATTCCATGTCCATCAAATTTGATCGTGCAGAGCGTTTATTCCTAAATATCTGTTTACACCGGCCGACACGGTCAGCTAATAAAGTGTATGCACGCGCTCGCATTGTTTAAAAAACCAACAATAATAGCAGGCGCGTGTTCATGGCGGATAACGCTGCATTGCGTGCCCGCACACCCGTGTTATACATTCTTCACACCAAATCGATAAATATTTATTCAATCTTAGTAGATTTCATACAACTGAGTAGTGTCAGCTGTTGCACATATCTTTTACTATTGTTAATATAAAAGATTCTCTCGAATGTCACGCTTGTGATCAATGAGGGGTAAAATTGCGAGTGAAACACGATCCGCGTCGGCGGCCAGACGCGACCACCGATTGAGCAATGCACTAAACGCAACTTAATATGCATAAAAACAAATAATCGGGGCCGCAGTGCACCAGCGGTTGCACTACTCTACTTCTACTAACGTTAGTTGTTTAACAAAGTGAAACCAATTTTGTGTTTTTAAAAAGTTTGTCGTTTTTTCAAAGTTAAATCATGTGGTTTAGCAGCTCGAATCGAGCCTTCTCTTACACCCACCTTTAGTTGATGATGTTCGATACCAATGGTGATGTTTGCATCAGATTTCAACAGAACACTACTCATAATATCTTGAAATGGATGCTGCGCTCCGAGTTTAATATAATTGGATCGAGAGACATTGTGTTGGGATTTGTCATACTTCTTATTTAGGCAGTCGCGATGGCGAGTTGGCGAGTAGAAATTGCTCATACTTGAATGCCGCGCGCTCCCTCCCCTTACCCCTTAGTCCTCCGGTGCCTCGTCACAAAAGCAGTTTACTAATTTATTCACGCGGACAGCCGTTTATTAAGCATGGAGGACTTGTGCAGACTTTAGGTAATCGTTGCATTAGCCTAATTTCTGAACTTCAGCATTTTCTCCTATGGGTATAGGCTGCTGTCTCAAATCACGTTCTCTCACAACTACGTCAACACCCTGCCTAAAATGGGAAACGTCTTTGCGGTTGTCTACGCATGGCTGTGCTGCGTCTAGTGTGACGCTGAAGTATTGTACTGACTCGGGCACGCGCGTCACTTAACAATGGCTCGTCAAATGTGTTCATTGTACACGACCCCCCCCCCCCCTCTCATGTAAACATGGACACGCGCTAGTCTCACGTGTCAACAATATAGGGGACAACTGTTATGGAAGACTATGGGTGTAAAGTTCAACATTAGTGATTTGTAGATATCATATGGAAATTATGCTATTATCTATTTAGAGCAAATAACATGGTCTGCATAAAATCTTGGTCAAACATTACTCTACGGTAGTGTGAGTTAATGTTTAGTAATTAGTTACTATTAGCGTGAGTCATATAAAACAGAGTAGATTCTAGCTTGTCCTTCGCTGTTGTTAGTGAGTGCGAAGTGGAACCTTGCACCTTGGTGAGGTCCCGAAGCGGCGGCAGCGGCGTGCTCGTGACTCAGCGGCTGTGGGCGCCGGCCTTGCAGCCAACACAGCACAATAACCGTCGTACAAGCTGCCGTACGCTCGTTCACATTTACCAAAATTGGCGGCCAAAGGCCAAGATCTGTAACAATATTCATCTGCATATTTTGTTGCTTATTATGGAATAGTAACAAAGGTTTCTATTCATGGCGATTGTGCGTATTTTTGAACTTCATATTAATATTGTTCCAAGTGTTACGTGTGAGCGTAATTAGAACAGTTTGGAAGTCCGATACGCGACGCGGTCGGCGTTGTGTTCTGACGCTGCGGTTTCACATAATATCGTGTGAACGAGCGCCCGCACGGGCTATACGGCTAGTATCATTACAGACGTCACGTAGTTTTTTCTTTACAACAAATATGTTGTGTATTAAATGTATCCTTGAGCAGCATGGGAAGACGCAGGCCGCAGACAATGCGACGGCGGCGGGGTCTGAGGACGAAGCGTGACATCACCGCGGGTCTTGTGCTGCCTACACGTCTATTAATTTGGTTTATTTCTTTTTACTTACCTAATTTTGGTAAACATTAAAGTTCAGGATGGTCTCACGATTTCTTATTAATTTTCCTTATGTCAGTGAATGTAAAGCCTGTTCGCTCTAGATGTGTGATGAGGTCTACTTGCCCAGTGCTGGGTCGCGCCGCCTCACCGCAGTGGCGCCGCGCGTGTCGTAATATAACATCGATTGTCAGGGTAGTGACGTCATGCCAATATAGAGTTGTTGTATGGAATGAGTTCTTTTCATGATCTGTTGCAAGATTTGTTTCGTCTTATATACTGACGTATCAGTCATTATGAATTAAACCAGTAGGCATTTTATTCGTGTATACGTTTAATGCAATGGTTCAGACTTTTAAGTTCTGATAGCTACTTCAAATCTTATCTAACCTCAAACCGAGACCTTGTCTGCAATTGTTTAATAAACGCAATATGCCTCATCGTTTGTGACCCATATTTAGTTGCAATTGCAATTACCAACATTTGTCAGCAGCGCAAGTAATACGTGCTTACTTCATAACAACAAATTCTAAATAAAGAAGGTAATATGACACGCGTTCTGACTCTTTGGTATACCCTTGTGTAACAAAGCCCCATAGTTAGGTGCACTTGATCTAGAAGGCATTATCTTGTCGTGAAATATTTGGCTTGTAACGTGCAGGGGTAAGTGAATAAATGACTACAACAGAGGACGCTGTCCTACAGGACATTGCTACAGCAATGCATCATATTACAATCATTAATTAACTTTGCAATCCGGCACCGTAACATAAACAAACATATGTACGTACGTAATTCAACATTAGTAATACGTAATTGTATTTGTCGCGTTTAGTGATGTCGCGCATGCTAATGGCTGGTATTGTGAATGAATGCGCGAATTGCTGCGTTCGCTAAATATAGTGCGTGTTGCCGCGCAAACGCCCCCCCGCCCGCGCCCGCGCCCCTCGCGTGCTCGGTGACTCATGCGCACATGTCGCGTGCGCTTTCTGTACGCCACAGCACGCGTCTTTCGAGTCCCTACCATCTAAGAGAAGCCAATAAGCTTGTTGTTGATTGGTAGCGCTGAAGAAGGTGACGATGCGAGCAACGCCACACGAGTGTATATACACATTTCATAACAAAGTATATGGATGCATTCTGATTTTGACAAATAGTAAATTAAATTCATGACTTGGAATCATGTGCTAACACACGTTGAATACAGTGACATTTATCTCAGAAGAATATTAGTATTAAAAGTTTCAAAAGTTCGTAACCCGAGAAAAAGTAATAAAACCGCTTTATTATATTCATAATAACAATTACACAGTGTTTTAAAATTGTTATGTGTATTTTAAAACAAGATAGACTGGTTCCCCACTCGGACGCCACTCGATAAATTCACTGCAACATCAAAAATACTAATCTTTCCTCTTTATAATATTAGTATAGATAAACTAAAGCCCGTTCAATATTTTGTGAGTAAATGTGCCCCCCGCCAGTACTAAGCGCTCTCACGCATAACCCTCCCGCGGGCCCAATAAGTTTCTCGTTATACGAGTATGTATTATTTACTTCAAAACTTATTTAAGTAGATATTTATTTTGCAATATAAGAACAAATACTGGTTTGTCCGCGATATAAAAACCTTTTATTTTTATCTTAAAGTCGTCGCTGACCTCCGCACAATTACCATATCGCATCAAAATCATGTCCTTTATTAAGTACGTGGTATGAATACAGTATCTCACTAATAGATTTTAAGGCAACATTAAATAATGACACACAGAGAAATGTCCATAGTTTACTCTTCGATCTAGACGTTAATTTGCAACCTTTTCTATTGACATTAGTGTTGCTGAGCTGTAATGTTTGTTGTTAACTTATGTTGTGTGTGGGCAGGTGCGGCCGCTGGTGGCATCCGTCCTGGACGGGTTCAACGGGTGCGTGTTCGCGTACGGGCAGACGGGCACAGGCAAGACGCACACGATGGAGGGCACGCCGCAGGAGGAGGGCATTATCCCGCGAGCCTTCCGCCACCTGTGGGCCCACATCGAGACCTCTGCATCGCCCGACGTCACGCACCTCGTCTCCTGCTCCTACGTCGAACTCTACCTCGAGGATGTGCGCGACCTTCTCGCCAAGGATTGCAAGAAGCTCACCATACGCGGACAGGTCAGACGTCATCTTATGTTTCTTACACCCCCCCTTCGTCCATTGCACACTCGTAAAATTAACATTTTATTTCTCACAATACTTGATCACTTTGCACTCAACTGACACTAAGAAACACAATCCGATTTAATCTGAAATGAGTCAACATTATTATCTCGCGTGGAAAATTATTCGTAAATACAAGTTTTGTCGTATGCTGCAACTCGGCAGCGGCTGCTGTCGCGACAATCATGCAGCCCAATGTAACAATAGCCGTAGTAATATCATTTAATTAATTGGTAAATATTGACTTTAGCTGATAATTGTGTGCAACGGAATCGCGTACGACTGCATTGCAGCTTGGCAGCGATACAGGAGCACTTTGTTCTTACGGATTTAATATAAAAGTCACATAAAGACACACAAAACAAACTTTAATTTCGGAAACGTGTTTTTCTAAGAGATACAGCCACTAACGGACAGTCTTCTATTTCTAAACGACAATCACTATTTGACAACGGAAATGAGTTCCGCACAAACAAAGATTCATGCAGTGTAATGACCTAGGCTGAATCATTTGGAGAATGCAAGTGATAATAAGACACTAGACTCGGTTCCAGGCGAGTGACAATGTTTGTGCCTATGTCGAGATAGCGTGTCTTCCGCCTCAGCCTCCTGCCACATGACGCAAGTCCATTTGCACAGTTACGTGTTGTGTGACACAATACTACTCAAAATCAGGCAAGGTGACACAAGGCTGGCCGCTAACGCCGATGTAATGTTTACATCCGAGCTGCTAACACATAAGTGTCATTTACCGAAATGTTATTTAGTTTGGAATTGTTTGACAAGGGTGTATACTTCCCTGCATTAGATTATACCTAGATATAAGTTCAAAAGCGACCTACTACGATAAAGCTGTCCGTTTCGTTCCGGCGCCAAATGTATTAAATAAACAAATAAACGAATGTAATATTATTAATACAGTTGCTTTGCTGAGACACGCAGCTGGAAGTGTATCGCTGTGACCTTCGCGATTTGATTATTTTATATGTATTTTCATAGTCTAGACAAAAACGATGAACTTGATGTAATACTACCGCAGTACGTATTACTGTCTCCAAAAAGGTGACATTCTAAATGAAGCTATATCGTGACGAATGAAAATAGCACAGAATTAGCATCGATGAGTTCACAGATTGTATTAGTTATTAGCTCGCACACAATGAGACTAGTGTTTTACTCATTTACACATTGTTAACGTTATCTGCATTCGGACGATGGAGAGATAGAAATAGCTACGCTTATTGTTTTAATTTCTTCGACTACAGAAGACTTGCAAGTTACACGAAATCAGACAATCAAAACAATCGATGTTTTCTCGCGAAATACTAAACGTTTTACAAGGACAGTACATTACCATACAATGTGTTTTACTTCCTTTTCCTGCAGTTTTGCTACAAGTTCGCGGAAACGCAAATTTAACTAAATTGTTTTTTATAATTGTTTTTGATAAACAAGTCGTGGTTGAAGATAACCATCCATTATCATCATAAACAGAAAACAACGAACCAATTTTTGTATCTGTTACATTCGAAAGTGGTTTTATTTAATTTTTTCTTCTTAAGAATCGACTCGATATTCGGCAGCTTACTCCTTTAATCAAATCTGTCAGCGACTCCGCTAAAACGCAAATAACATCGATCTATATAATCTGTTCCCGAATATTTCGAAGTTTATGTTCTAAATATTACGTAGCCGAGTCCGTAAATAGACAGGTATTTCTGTATTTACTTATTGAGCGTTAAAAATAAACAGTTTACAGTTAAATTTAGCGCAACGATGTGAACTAGCTCGAAGCGAATATTATCGTGGTAGGAAGATGGCTGCACAGCTGACGACGCGAAATGCGCGGGAACTCTCCCCATGTAATAGTGCTAATTTACGGCAACATTACGCTTGTCGTGCGAGCGCGAGCGATGCCTCATGCGCTCAGCGCTCCGAAGCGCGCGTATTAATTGTCACTTATTAACATTGCGTTGCGCACTTTTACTTCATAGCGCTTTACATTTGAAGAACAGTATAAAGATTGTACCTTAATATTGATTAAATACTTTTTATTCCAACTGATTTCTTACGTCTCCTAAGTCAGCATTCCGTCCATTTTAAAAGTTAAAAATTTGAAATCAGTAAAACCTCTACCAAGAATACAATCATGATTTACCAACACATGGAGCACTTCGACTCAGTCAGGCTTCGTCGTAATCTCAATCTTGAGATCGATAGAATAAAGTATAATTTAATTTATAAAATTGCGTGTAGTTAAATTAAGGTAACGCATGTAACCTTGTGCAAATGTACATCTGTACAGATACAGACGGTGCGCAAATTGTACAATAGTGATGTTATGTATTGAAAACATTACGCAGCAGTATGATAGATATAGTGCATCTAGTTTATGTTAGTGGCGGTGCAAGTGTGTCACTGTGGGCAGGCGCTGGCGGGCTGTCGCCGTGCGCCGGTGAAGCCTTACATCTAGCGAGGGATTTACAAAAGCCTCAAGCGATAAAAAATTTTACATACCAAAGTTATTATTCAAAATTACTTTTGCAGTATAAATGTATCACATCAGTTAACAATTGAATGCAAAAATGTATATACAGAAAGTAAGCTTCATTTATGTGTTTGTAAATTTTGTAAATTAACTTTTGTATGCGGTCATATTTGTCTTCATATATCTCGGCTTGTTGTTGAAATTAATGTCTTTGCCAGTGTCAACGGAGCGTCAGCTGACGTCACCTTTGCCCTTGTTACATAATGACAGACATAAAGCAGTAGGAATATTATATTACCTTATTTTGTTATTGCCGACGTATGTACGACTAAACAATGTTGTCTTGGCCAAGCCGATAAAATTGTTATTTTCTTTTTTAATATTACATTATGTATAGAATATAGAAAAAAAATAAGAAATGAATCTTCCCAATTTGTGCAAAAAATTAATTTAATTATAATACATCGATAGTGAAGGCGGCACATGCCTATATGCCGCGTGAGGTTGTGCAAACTCGATGTTCCTCGCGTAACACTTTACTCTCGCGTTACGCAACCCCCTGCATCCCAACACGTCTGTAGCGGTCGTGTATCGACTAAGATCAAGGTTGTAATTACCCATTGATTGGCGGCGGCGAGCGCGAGTGTTTGGTCGTCGTCACCATGGCAACAGGAATCCGTACCTCCTCACAAACCCGTACAAAGCGCACTTGCATGTCTACAAAATGATAAGATCTACGATAATAGTAAACTCGTTCCTTATAACGTGATGATGTTCGTATTTTAGCTCAAACAAATGTTAGGTACATTTGTTTTTAAAATCGATCGCTTTATGTCGTTTTACTTTATTTGTATTATATTTAAAAGTATATTAGTAAGTTTCTCGAAGACTGTCCGTGATATTTGAATAAATTAATTAGTATTAATTAATAAACATCAAAATCACACTGCGCATCACTCTCGCTACAGAATTGTTTATTTGAGTTGTGTTCATTTGGACTAATGTATTGCCAAATATTTGTAATGTTCTCGTATGAACGTAATGAGATCCGGCAATTATAAATATGTTGCTAATTATGTTCCGCGGAGGATGTTCATTAGATAGAGGAGTGCGGCCGCTGTTTAAACAATAATATTTATTGCGTGTAAGCTGACTTTCTCTTTGCGATTGACGTGAAATGCGATATGCTCATGTGCGAAATTTTGCAAATAATATTTATAAAAACATTTACTTAGGAAATAAATAATGTACTCGATCACTCACTCATTTGGCAAACCTCATTCCGAGACCACGGGTGACGGACACTCGGGAACATTTACGTCACTGTATTGATATTACTGGATTATCTAGTCGCGAGAGGTTTATCCAAAGCATTAGTAATAAATACAATCTAAAAAGGTGGAAAACTTTGAATCTCGGAAGTATTTGCAAGGTCACAGTGAGTGTAAGGTGACTCGTTGCCAAATCATTCGTTCGATTGGGGGCTCTCCCTCTTCTCTTCACTATCCTCTGATAGTGAATAGATGAGGTGAAGTTGTGATGTAATGTGTTGTAGGAGCTGAACGGGTTCTACATTCCGGAGATGACGTCGGTGGTGTGCCGGTCCGCGGAGGAGATGGTGCGCGTGATGCGCGCGGGCAGCCGGCAGCGCGCCGCGGGCCGCACAGACATGAACGAGCACTCCTCCCGCAGCCACGCGGTCTTCCTCGTCACCGTCGAGACAGCGCACCGCACCACCAAACGCATACGGTCAGTGTACACAGCCTAACACTAATTCACTTTCAAAAACATATTCAACTATCAGTGTTTCGCAATTAAAAAAAAAACTTGATATGATATGATCTAATGCATCGTTAAGTTCTAACATTACCGGGCACATAGGGTATCGGACGTCTTCCCTTTTCGCTATATAAAGCTTAGGTGTACAATTTACCCCTGTCTAGACGCTAAATTACGTTGCTAGGTGTTCTCTGCGGAGTAATGCTACAGATGGGGCGAGTTTCTTTTGTTGTTCGACAGAATTTATTTCCATTTAACGCTTACGTATTAAGTTTAAAATGTATAACGTTTAAAATCTGGACATAAAAGTTGCAGACCGTATCTAAAATATTCTTAAGTGCAGATGTCTAGACTTTCAGAAGTTAACGTCGCAAGATGGTAAAAGTAATGAGAACTAAACCACGATGGCAATGAATAACTGATATTGATGCTTGAAATTGTACTATCAAATTATAATAATCTCGTTTTGCCCACATGTAACAAACTACTTAATATTTCAATGTCACTTTTGTGACCTCCGTCATTTTCGTGTGTTGTACAACTGTAACATGGGTTCAGTGAGTGGTAGCTACTTAACGCCGGCGCCCGAGACCCGTCGCTGAGTAAGCAATTAGCTTCCCGCCGCTGATTCACTGTCGCGTGCTCTGTCTCCCGTCGGCTAAATCCGCAGACTGCGGAGATCCTTAGTTACTAAACAGTAGTGGTATTTGACCTTCTAATTAAACCATCTGAACTAATTACGATAAGCGACTAAAGTTATGGATGACGTGAAGAGATTTGGTACATTTAACATTTAAAAACATTTTAAGAAACCCTTTGTGGTGTCACGCATTAAAGTTAATATTAGGGCAAGTTTAATGAACGCCCAGCAATTAATTGTACAGCGACATACAAACAATACTAAAGCCACGAGTCTGTTGTTTTGTGCACTGTATTGTGAGCTTTATCCGAAGACAGCAAAGCTTTGTCAGATACTTACAAAGCTCTTGCCATCCAGCGCCGGGAGCCAACGTTGCCGATTGGCTTTTGTTCAGAACGAGCTTTTGGACACTTTTTGTAAATCGTTGTATTATAAAATTCGTAACCTTTTCTTTTCTATTAATTCCGCATCATTTCCTATTTTTTTTAAACAAAAATCTTGTAACTAAGGCTAGCGGTAAAAGGTTGTATATTTTGGTTTTACTACTTAGATTAAATTAACTAGTGATGATATGTAATTAATAATTAAGTGATCCGTATCATAGTGTCTCAAAATACAGCTCATTTCATCCAGTAGTGAGTAATATCGCGCACGTGCAACACAATGTGATTAGTCAAATAAAGACAATTGGTCACAGGAGCAATGTCCCACCGGTGTGGGCAGTGGGTGTGGGCAGTGAGCAGAGCAGTGGGCGAGGCAGCCCAGTTGCCAGTGATGCGCCCTCGGGACGCACGCCCTTGTATTCTTCTTGACCTTCTTAAAGGTCCGTCTAATGTGGTCGACCTTGTGACTCTATTTGTGTTTTGACTATGGATTTTGCGTGGATGTTTGGATGTGCGTGCAAATACAAATTAGAACTGTTGACAGGTACAATTCCAAAACCGAGGATGTTTTTTATCAATAAGAAATAGGTACAGGGAAATAATCTCTCAGTCTGAGTAACTCGGCCCTGA
>JAOCNA010000015.1:5579207-5604955 GCA_026546675.1 Papilio helenus | reverse complement strand
GGCGAGATTCGAACTCGCGATCTCCTGTTTACTAGACAGGCGCTTTAACCAACTAAGCCACGGCGCCGATTGTGTGGGATACTGAAAAATAACATTACTATAACTGTCAGTTTCCACTGACGAAACAATTGAATAAAAAAATATTCATCTCTATCATACTACTTGAAATACACGAGACAAAACTTTTGCTGTAAAACAATTGCAACATTAATTAATTAATGTAGTTCAATTAAAGTAAAATTAAATCATTCAATTAATAATTAACGTAATGTAAATGTTTACGTAAGTAATTAATTAGTTTCTTATCAACATTTACTTACTCTGAAGTAATTAAGTCTGAAAGTAAACTTCTAAAGCTCTAAATCAAATTAAATTATTTCCCCACTTGCGAGACTTCGGTGTGAGTTATAAGAGCGGACGCACACCTTTGACTAAACTATCGCACAACGGTTGTGCGATTATCGACTGTTTCATTCATACTAATATTATAAATGCGAAAGTTTAGATGGATAGATGTTTGTTATAGTTAGATAAAATTTGGTATAGATGTAGAGGATAGTCTAGAAGAACACATAGGCTACTCGCTTTTGTTTTTTTTTAGTTCCACGCGGACAAATTCGCAGGCGAAAGCTAGTATGGTAAATATATATAAATTCCTTATTCAGTAAGAGTATGGCGTGAAATATAATCAAGACTGAGCGATAAAGATACCGATTGGGGGAGGAAAGTTATTCGCTATTTTAGAATTGTACATTCTTTGCCATCCTGCAGTCCTGCAACCTGCAGGCGGGGAGCTGGGCGCGGCACACGCACGTCTAGACACGCCAACCGGCGCGCCTCGGTAATCAATAGCTTTCGAGGATCTTAAAGTTAGAGAAATTTTAATTTTTATAGTCATCGTAACATGACGACTTAAATATTTTTATGTCATTTTTCTGTTTAGAAACACTTTGCTGTCACTAAGGTGTGCAGGGCTGCATGTCGTCATGTCGCAGCGACCCGCCGCCGACCTGCCGCTCATTAGGGACACTTTAAAACTGGATACGTCGCTTCCGGATAACAACTGGGCTAAATACTAAATATAAACTAATTCTTAAATCTGTAACAAAAATGTTTTCAACCGGGAACACATCACTTCTAAACAAAATAAAGAAAATTTGCGTGTTGTATAACAGACCAGTTTCCATTATGTGCTAACAAATAGTAGTACAGTACATAAGATGTAAGATAACGGCTCACTTTCTGTTACACATCTAAACGTTATTCATAGACTCACAGATAAGATATAATCAGTCATGACATGGACGGAACTGGTTAATATTAACATTACCTTAGATTTCACGTTATCATATAAATACATTGACATCTACAAATGGACAGGCTACTCGTGGTATTTTGGTTGGAGGTGGCAGTAGTGAGAATTGGTACTAACATTAGAGATAGAATTAACATTAATATCGTCAGACGCGTTTTTGTAGGAAGTAAAGAGGTCATCATTTCCAAGCAAAAACATATCCATTTCTACAGATCACTGTATAAACATACGTAAGAACTTATTTTGAGGAAAAACATCAATTAAAGTTTGTGTTATATCAAAGACGAACTGAAATATGTTGCTGCTACCACAGAATTTGTCCAATTACACGCGTAATTTCAGTAGAAGAATAAATTGATTAGTACTAAACTGTCACGCAGTATACTTTAAAAAGACTAATGTTACACAAGTTGGTGAGTTTATACTCTGTCGCAATGCGGAGGCTGCAGAATCGATTCCGGTCGGACTTATTATAATACTCTCCACTGACATGCTCCATTTGTAACAGACACAACCACAAGGGGATTTGTCTGGGATACGGGAAAATCGTGAGCCATGAAAGAGTAACAGACAATGTCTAGACTTTTACTATCAAAGGCACGTAGTTGATGTAGTCATGTAGATAATATTGGAAACTAAAATGTAGCAGATTAATGCAGCGGAATTTTTATTGGAACCTAAATTACAGAAAATTCATATTAATTTGTACTATCAAACAAACCTCTAATTTGAGGTTAATAGATAGGTTACCACTATTTTAGTAATAACGTTTTTCTATAGATGTGCGCATGTTGCCAGTATTTTCGTTCCTTTTGAATTATTTATTTCTTTTTTGACAGTCTGTAATAGCCGGTTCTCACACGTTTTAGATTACTTTTTGTTTTGTTTTATATAAAAATGTTCGTCTGTTTGTCACATGGTCGTTAGCGATGGTGACATCAGTGCGTATTGAGTACAATCATTAAAACGCCTCGGATTAATTGCAATTGTCAAGTAAAATAAATTTATAGGACTCCGTCTGTCTTCGTTGATTTAAACTGGCGTGATGCCGCACTACTTGCGGAGGATCGGGTATCTTTTATGACTTCATAACAATTATATTTCTTAGTATAGTCTATCTGAAGGCAGCAGAAAAATGAATGTTACCGACGTATAGTGAACGTCGCCCATTTGTAATCTGCCTAGATAAATCGTAGAATTGGAAAGTTATTTGGTCTGTAATTTCGCAGTAAAGACGATTTTAATGTTTCATATTTAAATTTAAACAGTAATTTAAGTAAATATTATGAAAATCCTGCCATTGTTTAATGTGCAAGAAAAATGAGGAATTGCATTGTAATTAGTGGGAACATCTCACTGAGACAAAGAATCCTGTCCCCTAACACCTTCCCACGTGCCATGGGAGCTCGGCAGTGTTTACAAAATTGAACGTAAATATTTGATCTAAGTTCATGATACAGCATGTTTGAGATATTTAAACCAAATCAATCTTAAAAAATGTAAACGTCAATCGCACGTGAGAAACGAAACACCCGACTTTTGTTGTAAAAGAAACCTAACATTAATACTGAAGAAAGGAATATTTATAAAATCACATCGTCTCGTTACTTCACTAGAAGGAGAATCATAACATAATGAATCATTACTTATATTGTATACGCTATAGACAAATATATTCCACTGAGGATTATGTGTGTTTGACTAAGGGTTATACCCCTTACATAGGGTAGGCTTCGAGCCCGTCGGTGGGGATTTATAGATGGTGGTGACGAGCAAATGATATCGGCAGGCAGGGTTGAAAGGTTAGCATGGTATGGGCATGTTATAAGGAGGCCTAAATCGAATATAACAAGAAGGACGTTAGTTATGTATGTGGAGGAGTATACCGGTAGAAGTAGACCTAGGAAGAGATGGATGAATTGCGTAAAAGATGACATGATCAAGAAGGGAGTGATGACTGAGATGATGGATGATAGAGGTATTTGGAAGACGAAAATCCGATGCGTCGACCCTACAGGCATAGGATAAGGTAGGGGAGACGATGATGATGATATCGGCATGATGTACTAACGTAAGAAAGCCATACACCACTGTTATTTTATCTCGTCTTGGATATAAGCGCTCGGATGTTTGTTATTAGTAATTCTGAAACTCAATAATGTATTTCTAGTGGCTTACATTATCTATCTCTCATTACATGTTGCATTAAATAATTGTGGTAACGTGTCCGCCAGATGGCGCCGCTGTAGAGCGCGGCTTTCTCATGTGAAAGTTTGCTCTGCATTGCGCGACACTGAGCTCTGTGCTGTGCTGTGCTATATGATTATTGTGTATGTTAAAACATTATTATTTAGATAGCTAATGAAGAGAGATATCGATCGTTAATTAAATTAATAAAGAAACCCATATAAAACATCATAGGTTGATTTGTTTCGCGTAGATTTAAGGGCAGATTAAAAATATTTGTAACGCCACATTCTTACATAAAATAATTCAAATATTTAACACTTCACATTTGAGATATTTTATGTGAGTTTTAATTACTTACGTGCACGATAAGATGTAAGACTGAAGTCCCTGAAAAATACTGAAGTTTTACAGATGTAGTCTCACATATTGCACGGAATATGAACTTTATGCAGTTGTAATAAGGACTGATGTAGGTAGTGCGCAGGTAAGCACCTCGTGGGAACTCTCGACTTGTCTCAACTTGGATGGTACTCGAGCGGGACTTAATTACTGCTATTTAAGGTCCCGGTGACGTACTCCGTACTTAACATTTGAAAGGTTCTTTTCCTTTAATTAATCAACTGGTGTTGAAAGGAAATTTAGGGTTCCTTTAAATACTTTAATAATTATGAGTTACATATGAGTTACTAAGTATACGCAGGTACGTACGTTACAGAAACACATTCCAGTACTTGTATGAAAGAGAGATGTTTTGTTCTACAAAAGTAAATCATACCCTGAGGCTCGTTTAATTGTTACTTAGTTCTAGGAACCACTTAAGATCGACACGTAACAATTATGATGTAAAGTGTGTAATATTTATGCATAATGTTGAAAAAAAAGTTTAAAAGTGTTAACGAGTAATTGTTCGCTAATCGACAATAGGTCGGATGACGCCCCCTGGCGACGGCGAGGGGAAACCGCACCGCATTGTTAGCTAATGAGAAAAGCGGTTTTGTTGTTGAGCGTAAAAAAATCGGTTGTAGTTCATGGCAGAGGTTAACATATCACATTACACTATTACCAGAACCGGTTTCTGAAATTATTATGAATTTAACACACAATTAATATACAGTTATAAGTGGTTTACCATAATTTGGTTATTAGAACCAGGTTTCAAAATGAGTGATCGAAAACTTATTCTTAATTTAGTTTACATAGAACTAAGTTTCAGTTTGCAATATAGATTATAAAATTCCAGGAAATATTAACAGGATTTCACTTCATGTTGTGAAGCTACGAAGCTGAGATTTACTGTTACTTGAGCGGTTATAGGACCACTTTAGAACTGCAACTAGCCTAAGTAGTTGTTGGACAAACTTGTTTTAAACAATTACCTACGACTGCGATAAAGTTAACATTTTAACTACATAACTATTGTTACTTTGAAGTACTTTTTCCCGAAATCTTTATAACAAAAATGGATAATCTTTTATTAGCGCATTGTTCTAGCTTCAAGAATACGAACAGAGGGCTGGACTTTTATTATTGTTTCTTACAATATTGCCTTTAAGATGTAGTTATCTATGTTTAGGGCAGTATTTTTTTTATCATAAATGCAATCACTGTTTTCTTATGTACGAAATGTTGTCAGCCAGCACATCCAGCAACAATGCAGAGCAGCAATGTGCGATTTTTATTTAAATATTAAAAATATGTAAACAAACATAATTGTTTTAAAATAACTCGAATCCCCACGTGTTATAAAATACGCGAGCGTTGGTATGTGTTCAAGCCTCACTTGGCATGTTGTTCAAATATTTAGACGATTTATATGTTTTTATTAATAATTGCTATTTTCACGCTTGCATCTGGCTATCGATTGCCGCTGGGGACGCTACTCAGTCTACCCCGAGCCGAGTGAGGGCGTACTACACGCAGCCCTCATCCCTCTCCCCCGGCGTTCCTCCGCACCTCCCCCGGCTGTGAGGGGCGAGGAGAGAGGGAGGTTAGATTAATTCACATGCTGCGGAGGCTGGACCGGCGATATGCAAGAGGGTGAAAGTTTTTGACTAAGGAATGTTCAGCAGTTATGTTATATTTGTTTTAAAATGCAGACCTTTTTGGTAAACAACACGATTTGATCTACACATACAGTTCTAATTAGTGAACGTTATAGAATTCGTTGATTAATCGTTCTTGTGACCTTATTGCAGTAGTGCTGACTGCATTTCTCGCGTGACGTGCTGACAAGGAGTCGGACAACTCTTGCGCAAGTTTAGGTCATTTAGCAATAGGTAACATATCGAACGTTATTGTGCTGTCTTATCATAACTACTATTGTAGTTTAGCTTTTCTTACGCATTTTAAAATTGTCTAGTCTCATCGATGTCTGTTCGCGTTTTGCTTACACATAGATGTTACACTTTGACGGTATTGGTACACTTTTGAAATATACTTAAACCAGTTGTCTGGGTAAATGCACAACTTGCACCGGTGCATATGACGTCATTTGTAATGAATTTGTTAATAATCTCAATTCTATAGTAATGTCCTACGCAATTAGATGATTCCGGTCTCATTTTAGAATCAATTAATTACAGTAAATTACATATATTATCAAATTCTAGCAAACTATCGACATGGTTGTTGGTTCAGAAGTGGTAAGTAAGTGAATTCAGTTATTTTAAAGAAAAGAAAGCTCAGTACAGATTAGATCGAACTTGACCTTCGCTGGCTCCCTCTTGCAGAGCACTGTCCACTTTCCCGCTCGCCGTAGCTGCTGTACCCTGCAGTCAGTCGGCGTCGCGACTTCCTACCAGATGGTTGTGTGTACTGTACAACGCGTACCTAACTACGTCTAGCATGTGATGAACCGCATTTACAAATAAGTGAAGTTATTTTATATCTATGTTGCAAGAGTGTTATATGTGTCAATATAAGGTAAATAATAATGTATATTTAATGTAGGAGTATATTGTTTTTGTTGATCGAAAAAATCTTTGCTTACCTTTCCGGATGCATTGTTTGTAACATACTCTGCTCTTAGTTTTAAAAAAAAATAAACGATTTATGCATAAAAATCAACAGCTATTTAGTGGACATTGAAACTAAACAATTGTTATTTAATTTTCGCAGTGTTCTGATAAAATTAGTTTTGCATTACTTCAGTAAAAATATTTACAAAACTATGTAATGTTATTATTTGTTATAGTTATCAACTGCATTACATTATTTCGTTAATTACGAATAAATGTTGCTTAATTTTGTTTACGTAGAAAAAGAATTACAATATTTATTACATTAGTATTGTTTTTCACGTGTCACTGGGCTGCGGGTGTTCACGCATTGATTTTAATTCCGACCGTCCGATGCAAATTGAAGTCGGTAATAAAAACTTTAATGCAATCAATAATCACGTTTCTGGAAATACGACTACACAAATACACAATAAGACTATTTGTAAAAAAGAAACATTTTGTTGGGATTGTAAATGAAATAGATTTAATATTTATTTTGCGGAAAATTATGTTTAACTTCTAAGGAAAATGCGAGTAAATGTACTAATATTATATTTGTTATATAGTATACAGTCAGCTGCATTAATATTATATAGTCAATTACTAAGTTTTAGAGACTTGTATATGCTTTCGGTTACAAACATATATTTTCACATAAGTACCATGAATAGATTATATTGAGCGAAGATTCAGACTCGTATAAGTTTTTACAGTTTTGTAAAAACATGCAACGGACTGTAAATACAGTTTTCAGTATGATGTAGCGCAGTGAGTATTGAAGGAAACACAAAAGCGCGTTTTATCGTGCCTAATCTTCCAGCCCGCAACAGTTACAACTCTTTGTCATTTAATCTTATAATCTGTATACAAAACTATTTATATTTATTCTCGAATTCTTTTAAACTTTTGTTATACAAGTCATTGCACGATTACAATTACAAGGCGATGAGATCTAAGAATATAAAAACGTATTTGAAGAACGACTGAACAACCATTTTGAGCGTTGTTGTTGAAGATAAAGATATGCCTAAGCTCACTTTTATTTTTCTGCTGTTTCTGTATACATTCTGATGTAACAAGTAAAGATTTATATTTTTATTAGAAGTAAATAAAGACTGGTTCACTAAATTGTAGATTTCTGTTAAGAAATCTACCCTAAGGGAATCCCTTACCTTACATATAACGGCTTTAAGTGCTGAACGATTTTGAATATTTACATATATCAAGTTACATTTTTATGACGGAATACTATAGTAAAAAGAAAATGTAAAGGAAAGTAACTACTAGAAAGCGTATCACACGTAGCCATTACCTATCTCAGCTACATCGCGATAAGTCACCGCCCGCCTCCGCCGTCCGGCGCGCGCGCAGCCTCCGACACATTTCCCCGATAAGCCTTATCATTTCTACTGTTATCGCATTTTCCACAGTTCTATCTCAGTGACGTCCAATGTGACCTTCAAAGTATTGTGTGATGTAATTCTTATTGATAAATATTTATATCAATATAAACTGAGGACTTCTATGAACCTAGTGGTACTAACATTAAACTATTTAAAATTTCAATATTAAGCCGATTAATTTATTATTAAAACCACACTAAGGACAACTTAATGACTCGGCTCTGTCTAAAAAAAAGTTACTACTGGTCATATAATTCGAACGCGGTAGCCAAATATATTTGAAATTGTAGTAACTATAATGTACGAGCTGGTGGTGTGAGGTCGTCTTTGTCAGCGTTAGTCACCGGCGGGGCGGTGGGCCTGTCGCCGCCATAACTAATGCCAAACTATCGGCTATTGTTTAAAGTAATAATGACTTCATACATCACAATGCTGAGAGTTGCAGCATTCGATTACACAAATATTATCGATGTTCAACAGTAAGTCACACAGGGCACAACACCAGTTACTGTTAATTTATATTATGTGAACCAGTGTTTTAATCTGGACGTAGAACAATTACAGATTCAAAGCGCATTCATGCCCTGTGCCTTGTTTATATACTTTTATATTAGTCTAGATCTTTAAATCAAATTAACTACATAAAAATACGAAAGATGTAGGAATTAGAACATTATTATTTCAGTTTTCATCAATGTTTAGCAAGTGATATAATTGTGAACACATTGTGACATGCTTTGAATCGCTGCAAAATTTTCTAGTTAACGTATGTAAATATTCTTATTTACATATTTGTCCATGTTTATGTACCACGTATGAATAAAACATTGTTCGTAAAGCAGAAGAAAGTAAAACATAAAGCATGGTTATTAATTCCAGCTCTGCAACATCACTGCTCCATATTTTTAAAGCAGTTTCAACTGATATTTAAATATTAACTTATGTTTATTTGTATGTATTTGTAGTAATTTTACTTTCTATTCATTTAGTTTCTTTTATGCAAGAAAGTTGCTTAATAGTTTATAATAATAGATAGAAATCAATTAATAGTTAATCTCATTAAATATATTAAATGCATTTAGTTGTTTACAGTTGTATTTTTGTAAATGTAAGAGAGAATAAACTACGTTACGACGTGACAATGTTTAAATAACATGACATTATGTCCAACTCAACGTGACATAACGTCCTGCGGCGCGGTGATGCCCGAATTATTTAATTGCTTTGGTAATAGTGAAGTAATTAATTTTATATTTTTATTAAATTCACTGAGGCAATCGATACAAAACAAAACCTTTCTGAATGAGACCATACACTCTTACACATGCAGTGTCAATTATCAATAATTAAAATTAAATATTATTAATATATCTGTATGTCGGTCAGTTAAGTCGTTGATCACAATTGTATCATTATTATGATAGTTATAGTCTATTGTATGAATCTCATAACAATCTCCACGTCCCTCACGCCCACACGCTCGCTGGCGCTAGTGTCGCAATCGCAGCTGTCCATCGATTTATCGATATAGAATCGTGAGCCGCGTGTCGAATCGATTCCGCTCACGACCGAGTAACCTTGTTCTAATCTGTTGCTGTGCTGCCTTTAGTGGAGATAATCGATGTTTATCGATTAGTCTTGTAATTAAGAGTTTCGGTAGCTAATTGGTAAAATATCAATTGAAATATGAACCATAAAATTATATTTTACCGTTTTCATGTGATAATGCAAATATCTCGGAATTTATCGAGTTTTTTTATGTTAATAATTTATAATTTGGTGTTTTATTGCAAATAACAAAGAAAAACTAATTCACGAACTTGAGTTTTTTTTATTAATTCGATAATTGCAAATCGATATTTTAGAATGCGCGCAGCACTAACGTATCTTTTTGTTTAGTAAGTGTCGCGGCTCACGTTGCTGTAATCGATCAATTAACACGTCGAGCAAATCGCATGCGTTCCTTACATTTAATTAAAGTCACATACACAGATGTACGAGTATGTCTGTCTCAACATTTAATTCTGTAACGGGTCGATTACATTTGTTGTGACTGGTTCGGAACTGAGGAAAGTTTATATTAATTGCTCAAATTATGTAAGCTTGTTCACCTTATAGTTTAATTTCTAGATTATCTTAAACTTGCAACTGTTCAGGATTTTTTAGTTTAATGTTATTTCTGGGACTACCAATGTTAACTAAATTTTCCAAATCCTTGTCAGGAATGTCCATTGTTTTATTGTTTCCTGTTCCACAAGCCAGACAGTTCGTGTAATCAGAAATACATTTTCATCGTTTTACTAGAATGATTTGATTTTCTAACTACATACTGAAATGTTTAACCGTAATGTTTTTATTACTATACCCGTGAAAAGAGAATAGTAATAATATTTTAAAAAAAACAATACAAAAATGATCTGAGAAACATTCTGAAAGAAGTCAACTGTGCTCCTGACTGTCATTGTTATTCATAAAACCTGCTTCTTAATTTAAAATACAGTGCTACGTCATCTGAGTTACTTTCGTTTTTTTTGTAAAACGGTCCAACAAACGTCACATCCGAGAAGGAATTTCGTTTCAATTTCACGCTTCAACTTTGTTATTAATATTTCACGTCGATTCTCAATACGATTTCACTCAGAATTGTTCTTGTGATTCTCGTAATTCACAAATCGTCAACGGAAATCGATTTTTGATAATACCTAATGTTTGTGAAATTAGAAAACTTAATGGTAACCGCATTTACATAGAATTTAAGCGTAAAATTACCTCATACTTAGAATTATTTACGTTACAATTGTTAATTGGAGTTCTCACATCAAAATTAAATTTACAATCAATCAACTCGTTATTATACGGAATTCATTAATTATAAATACAGTTAAATTAATAGCTAACAGCAAGATGGCGAAGAGCGTAATGTCAAGTGGTGATATATTCAAATTCATATTCAATCGTAAACAAATTATGAATATTTTTACGACGGCATATTAATTGTTAAAATGTGCATATCATATTACATATATGTGACGTAATCATTAATGTGTTTAAGCCATAATTAATATTTAATTAGTAGTTTTAGTTTATTTTTAAGTAGCTTTGGACTTGATGCTACGAATAATTTTCATCAACCTTAACTATTTCGTGCAACGGCCGCGTGTAACAAGAATTTCAAGACATATTGAGTCAGTTTCCGGCCTGAACCGTACTATTGCAGGCGTCACAATTATCATATATTTTCTCCTATTATAGACACATAATAGGGGATCAGTGGAGCGCGGCCGGTTGCGCCACCTAGCGGCGCGTACAGTTACCTGCACTCGTCATGCGCACGCGCACGCTTTAAGATGAAATAAAAAGTCTTAACAGTACATTCAATTAATTAAACTTCACGCTTAAAACAATACCAATTTATATTTATTGGATATTAAACCTCCAACTCAGTAAATACTTTGCCACTTACCCCAATATACGGAAATCATTCTCTTCATGTTTAATACACACAAAGTTATCTGCAAAATAAACCATTAATTTTTATAGTCGAAATGTTGATGAGGTAATGTGATTAACATACAGCCCTCGCCCTCAGCCCGTCCTCACATCGCTATGCTAACGACATGAAAGTGAAACTGTCTGTCTGTCACAGTTACTACTTCCTCCTCACCTTTGTACGTCATTATGCATCGTTATAGATTTATACTGTATTATATAAATTCGTAGTTTAAAAAACCTGTATGGATAGTCACTTTACACGGCAAGAAGTTCAAAAGATACAAATAATTTAAATCATACTTATTTACTTAAGAAGTATTGAACGTTTAAAGATAATCGTGTTCTCTTATGCAACAGATATACAACTCATTACCATTTGTATTTGCCTTAACAATATGTTTATGTTTACACGAAACACAATTCAAACTTTAAAATTTATTTAACCTATATTATCATTACAAGTCTAATTACCTTGGGTCTATATAATACAATATATTTTAGCGAAAAAAAACCAAAAGCAGCGCCGTCGTCAGGGTAGGAGCAGTTAGGGGAATCCCTGCGGCGCTGGGTCGAAAGGCCTCCATAGGTCTCACCGTCTCATCTAACCCTGTTTTACTCCAAAAGTGCTAAGAACGAGGGACTCGCAGAAATCTCGCACAGGGCGCGCTAAATTAGTTACTGATCAAAAGAGTGTTCCACTATGCAACCTATATTCTGTTACGTTAGAAAGATTTTAGCTAGTGAACCGTTTGTAAACCGTAAACTGATGTAGATGCTTCTGGTTGCAATTTATCTTTGTAAACATATCAGGTTGTTCAACTGTTCTATGTACAGACTAGCTCGATGCACTCTTTGATGTTTTAATTCACAGCCTTTATTGTTCTGTTGTAACGGATGCGGGCAACTAACGACCACAGAGCAGACATGCAGAGGGAACATTGCCACTCGGCCGGTTCTGGACTTCATAACGGTGCTCTGTGGTTTACCCGTACTTACCGGGAATCTGGTACATTGTAACAATAATGTTAATCGAGAAAATTACGACATTATCGGATATTTTGTGTGTTTATGTGTTCTGTAATTTAACTAATAGATATTTTTTTTTGTTACAGTTTGAAATTGATCGGAGAATGTGCCTTAACTTCTGACTGGTGAGATTTATTTTTTGTTATAATTATATAAAACATTTTGTCATAAAACAATCATTAACACTAAGAAAAGCTCAGCCCTTTTTTCGAACAAAAGTGAATTTGGCTTTCGTTATAAAATTCTCTTCCTTTACGTATTTTAACCTTTTAAGTTTTACGACAAAAAAAAAATTAAACATTTTATGTCCCAATAAAAACATTTTAAAGACAAGAAATGGCACACGATCGATCTGTCCTTGATAGATTGCGTTGCCCATTTATGTTGATTGCTGTTTTATGAAGATCGTATCGATAATGTGGCGATATGTTAACGATTGTCGAGACATCGATTGTCTCACTAGAACATATACTTGTTGTAGCTTCGTTACAGAAGTACGATTTGCACCATATTTAGTATCAAGTCTTAATTTAGTCAACCAATATATAAGCGAGTAGTATAGACTCGTATTTAGGTTATAAGAGCAACAATTTGCGTGCGCGAGGCGGCACAATGGTAACACTGTCAATTAGGAGTATTGTCCGGTTCCTGGCGACATGTTTACGAGATAATGAGCCGTCGCGAGGCAAGTTATATGTCTTCCGCTCAATCTTGAGAGAGACAGGATGCACTACTGAACGTATTTAGGCCTCAGTTCGAAGCCAATTGAAGGGAAGGCGTCAATTCAATTTCACAAAGAGATAACTACGTTCGAATATGAGAAATACTTGGACGTTGAGGAATATATGATAACACTTGTTTATTGTTTTCTTTAAGATTACTTTGAGGTATGTTTTGATTCAGCAAAGTATTGTTAAAACATCTTCACATCGATCAGACGACACGCCTCCCCCGATGTCAGTTCTTGATGTATGATAAAAATGTCAATTACAGTGAATTGTTTGACGCTGTGCGCGGAGCGAGGCGAGAGGCGACCGCCCGCTGAACTCTTGCCACGATTCAATCGATGTTAATTGATGGGTGGAAACTAGTTTCACTGAGATTGTCCCCGAGCAAATATACGGTGCCTGTATGCCTTGAGGTTAGATAAGTTTGCAAACTGGTTTCAAACATAACAAACTATTATAGATATAAAGTTAACTATTAATCCGTCGTTACTGACATGTTGCGCCATAGAGTAACAACATGTAGAGGTGTCAACGGGACCCTTCCACGCGGCGTCAATGACGAAAGTTGTCTTTGAAAGTGATCATGACTAGCTGCATTTGATCAACTTTTAAAGTGTTAAATAAATACAAGGACAGCAATTACTCACGTAATGCTTTTCCATAGTTTTTATTACTTCTTGTTTTGTACAGCAATGTCTGTAAGGGCTACTGGTAGTTCTCTCTTGTCCAATACTTGAGCAGAAAGACCGCGAAAGTAAGTCACAGAGTTTGGCCGAATTCAGCGGTTCACTTTCACGATTCGCAGCCGGAAAGCGGAACCGATGGTTACGTGACGCAGGAAATCCGACGTGTGGTTTACTGGCCGCCTGCTGGCACCGGACCACTGGACGATGGTAACTGTTACAACTTGATGCGTAATGCGACGCCTTTTTATTGTTTACATTTACATATTTGGTAAGTAACGGAAGGGTTATAAAATTTGAATAGGCTTTGCAATTAAATTACGGATAACAAAAACAATAAAAGAAACGCATGATGGTCTAAAAAAGTAATGGGCTGATTTTATCAATGTGAAATTTAATTTTTCAAGAGCAAATGACGACATGACGCCTTAGAAGATGTAAGTACGCGGTTAGTTCGTGACAATTCCAGCGTCTCCTCCCCCCCCCCTGCCCCCACACGATCGTGTCAAAACGATAGATAAACGATCAACATAATAACAAATGATTGGAATGTATCCGCTGCATTCAATGTACAACATTTACATAATTTATGCAGCCTTTTTATTATCGAGACGTGATAGATTAAAGGTTAGAAGTTCAACTAATGACGTCACAATACGTAAATACTTAAGTATGAGACAGTTTTAAAATATTCAAACATATCTTTTAACTTTATAAAAGTGTACTTATTTGCCAAAGTCATGGTATTAACTTAACTAGCATGATGCTTGATTTTCAGATGTGTAGATTATATGTCCGTCAATTTTATAACATTGCCTCGTTACTATTTAATGGGATACAGTTATTTTGGTCTCGTGTCGCGGACAAAGGAAAAGTTGCCGTTTCAGGAAATGTTTGACGACAGACTTAAACAAAAATAGTTTAACGATCGCTCGTAAATATATTAATATTTAAGAAACGTCTTGTTTAGAAAGTTACCACATTCTTAAATTTATTCCATCACAAAAATATGGAGTAACAAAATTTATTTTGCGACAAAAAAAACGACCCAGAAATATCACATATCAACTTGTATTGCGATTTGGATTTAAGTAGAATTAAGATATTCGAACTATAAATAGCGGCTAATTTTAATCTCATGCATAATGCATTACTCAAGAAAAGATAAACAAATTAAAATTAGCACAAACCGGTTTCAATAATTTGCTAAAACGGTGATAAGTCACGTATTAACCTATGGATTTTTGTGCAGTTTTTTAATGTAGGCCCATTAAAAATGTATTAAATAATCTATAAATAAGATTAACCACAAAGAGCGAATAGAGTGAATCTAATAAAAAGTGCACACTATTTAAAAAGACAACAAATTTATGAGTCTGCATTATCCGCCTATTGCTGAAAGAGTATTTTTAAAATGTCCGCGTTAAATCCGTTAATTCTAGATCTTTCTAGATTATGCGATTTTACTCGAAACCTAGCATTTAGTAGTAAATAAAACTGTACCCAATGCGAACATAACGCAGACGAGGCGATGAAACCATTCACCACCGCCAGTTCCGCCGCACAGCACTGTCTATCGCCGCATCTCGCTAATAATAATGTTAGCCAATTAAAGCCGCCGGCGTGTGCTTAATGCCGGCTTATCCGCGCATCTTCTGCTCTCTTTGTACTTAGCGACAATATCCTGCAGGCCTGACAAATAATGCAATCATATTTTATATATAACGGTTTCTTGTTAGTTCGTTTTTAAGGCTGTGGCGGTTAACATTCTTCTATCTCGTCGATAATCTAAAGTGCTGATTACCTAATATTATAGTCAATTGCATTGCATCGTTGTTTTACTACACAACTATCTGTCATTCGCTTGTCAATAGTTACGGCAACATCAACCACATGACGCAGACTCAATAAACAAGTGCTTGTGATGAACCGCGAGGGACCGTCAGATACATTCTATATACAGAATTCCCCTGTTACCGCACATCTGCACTGACAGCAATGATTGTTTAGAGCGTGCGCGCACCCGAAACTAAACTATCGCACAGCTGTTTAGTCTCGCTTTGATTAGTATGAGCTTATGTGGAGGTACGCACACTGCTAGAGTTTTGGTTGTGCAACTAAACAGTTGAATGGGCAGCGAAACAATCGACAATCTCACAACAGTTATGCGATAGTTTAGTCAAAGGTTTGCGCCCGCTCTTACTTTGACACACTGAAACAATTTTGTATAAGCTCGCTGTATCGCATAAAAATAGATTTGTATACAGATGTTAATTCTTAATGCATCCTTTTCTTTGCTAGTAAAAGTTAATTTTAGTTTCAAAACCAGATTCAATTTAAACATCAGTTGAAGCAAAAGTGTTTAATAGTAGCGTTAAAAACTTGCATTTATTTGCATATAAAATAATTTATCTGGTTTTTAAATGTATCATTGATGTAAATGACAATGAATAACTCAAAGGATAATTACTTAGAAAGTGTATACTTGAATCATTCAAGATTATGCGGATTATTGCGGAAAAGAATTTTAGTTTTTGTTGGATTTTTATTCTACTTGTATTCTCGATAAACATTTCGTATAAATAATAAGTTGTAACAGGACATGACATATTGTAGCGTTTATTTTGTGTGTGTAACGGTGCACGCCGGGGGTCAGTATTAGTATGCGGCGATATATCCGATGTCGTCATCTCGGCAAATTACTGTCGGATGCGGCGAGCGCCATGCTACCCACTGTACATATAGAGCAGTAGGTGACCCACACAAACACAAACAGAGCTTTATGCGAACAACTTTTAAGTTACAATAAGTTATTCACTGCAGGTACACAAAAACACGGTTAGGGAGATACGTTTCATAGATATTTTTATTAAATTAAGTCACATCCAGATTGTAATGGTTTAAAAGGTCAAGCTGACATTAGCATTTTTATATACATAAATACGTTTTTGCATCAAACAATATTTTGCTAGTCATACTATAGTAACGCTAGGAATCTCAGTTATCTACAAAGTTATATAATGCTACGTAATCAGCTGCAATTTGTAGCATTTATGTCGTGCAGCCAGTGTGACTCGGTGAAGGTTGTCGCTAACGTTCTGCTGTTTAACACAACACTTCGAATGCAGGAAATGAATATACCTTATTATTAATTAACGAAATTTGCTATTAATATAGGAACATGACAAGATGTGGAGGTACATCGGTGGAGGAAGGCCTAGAAAGAGATATATTGCATGAAAGGTGACATGATCTAAAAGTAAGTGATTACTAAGATGGTGGAAGTTTAACCTGTAGAACGAAAACATAGTGCGACACTACGGAAGTAGGATATGGACGGGAAAATGATGCTGATAAGTCATAATCTGATAATCTAACTTTAAAATATGATTTGTAATGGTTTAAAATTATTCTAAAAACTAAATTTTTTGGTGTACTTTTGGGAAAATAAAGTAAGTCGACGATCAAGTACCTACTTATGTTTTTGTACAAATAATTAGCTCGAAGGCAGTGTCATGTTTGTATTTTTGTAATTCCAAGGAAATCTAGATATATAACAGATTTTATTCACAGAAAACTGGTACAGTTGTACAGTTTAGTCTAGTAACGTTTTGTAGTTAATTCGCCAATTTACATGTAACTGAGCGGCGTTAAAACGGCGCGGTCGCGTTTGATCCGGGCCGTAACTGCGCGGGCTAGTTGCCTTGTTAGCGCCACTAGACCAGCTCCTAGCTTTGACAACGAGCTCCGCATGTTGTCTAACATGTTCAGCTATTAGCGGAACTACGAACCGGGACTCATTTAAGCAGGTATCTGCATTCTGCTGTATACTGTGTTACTATCCGAAGTACATCGTGACTGAGTTTACAATGTTATATGGAAATGAACGTGTGCCGTTTTTACTATGTCATTCGGTAATAGTAGGTTATATCCGTTTGTAATAGTTGCGATGTAGAGTAGTGTAACTACAGAGTGATCATGAATAATTTATTGTTCAAATTAGAAGAAAGTTATACGAAGAACTAAGTTGAACGCATTTAATCTACAGAGAAAATGACAATTAATTAAATAAATTGACAGTTGCATTTCTAATGGAAAAACAAGACCTTTATTTACTACGAACACTATAACCTTAATAAATCCGGAGTTAGACTTAATTTGTTGAGTTTATAGTAAATTAAGCATGAAATGACTTGATCTGCACTTTATCTATGACAAATCGATAAAGTTATCAAATAAATATCGATTTAATTCCATCTCAGAGACACCGCCTGTTGATTTAAATACCATAACAATGATTTACGCATTTCGTTCGTCGTAAATATTAATTTTACGGCACAAATGTTCCAGTTTATGCTTATTTAATAGCAGTTATAAGACAATATAAAAGATGAGATGTTTTTCCTTGAAATACTTACTGTAATTTGAAATAAATTTTCAAGTACAACAAAAATACAGAGCTTAAATAAAACTTAATTGGTACAACTGGTCCGTCAACTTGAAGTAACCTTTATGTATTGACAACCGTATGTCTTTTACAAGTAGGTATGAACGAGTACTTGCATCGTACTTAGTGGCCCACGCAGTTCCATTCAGCAGAACAGGTCTGCGGCGCTGCTCAACGGAACAGGTCTGACGCGACGTGACAATGAACTCACTACGTCATTGACTCAACACAGGATTATCTTTCCTCTAGTGCGATTTATTGTAACTTTGTGAAAATATTACATACTAGCTGTTGCTCACGACTTCGACCGCATGGTGTTCAATAAATGATCTTTTTAATAGGCCAAGAATCTTTAAAATCGGTCCAGTAGTTTTTGTGTTATTTCATTACATACAAAAATCTAAAAATTCAAATCTTTCCTCTTTATAATATTAACTATATAGATGTACTCATACAATTCAAATGAGAATCGGTAAATTATGTGCTTAAGAACACATTAAATAGAACATTTTAAAGTTTATAAATGACATTTTATAAAGAAAGTGTTTTAATCAATAAGTCATTGATATGCAACATCGGCGCATGGTGCGTTACGCTGTTGAGTGCGCTGGACGGCTCAATGAACACGGCAGGGCGCGTCTTCCGCCCCGCACGCCCCAGCCCGCCTAGCGACGAGCAGCAAGTCATGAGATATCAATACCGAAATAATTGTTAAGTACTACATTCTAGCAAACTTAGTAGACACGTAACTACGATTGGCCTTTTTGTGTTCCCTATACATATTTTAGCGCAATTGCATGAGCCATTGAAGGTATTCACCCAAAGTTTTCTTCGCAGTACTTTACTTTAAAAATTGTTAAAAACATTTAACAAGATTCCTATCTTTATAGACAACGATACATATTACTTAGCCGCTTATAACTTGCACCACACCTCGTTCCAGTGTAGTATTGTAAATAGAACACAGTACGTTCAACATCCGGTCAAACGAAACTGACATCTATAACCTTTCGGTAAAGTCCACATCGGCTGCATATTGAAATATGTCACTGTGTGTACATCGTATTAGATTTTTTCCACGGAAGCGCGACGCGACAGTAACCAGAAACGAAAGCTTTGCTTTTGTTATTTCTACTATTTACAGAGGCCGAGTTTCAACACGTTTACGTTGAGGCAGTCCTTGTACACTCATTCATTCGACACACCCTATATTACGCACCGAAGAAGTCCCTAAATTAAGACGAGTACAAGTATTAGTTAACAAAATCGATAGAAGAATGACGTCACCGTATCCGGTAACAAAATAGTAACAATATCCGTATAACAGCTATTTCCGTGCGTCTAAACAAACGTAACGAAATGTGAGAGAGGAAAGGAAAGCGAAGTGGCTTGTGGTGGCCGTAAACAGGCCGACTAGAGGCGAGCGGGCTGCGGCTTCCTGTGTTAGGAAACGCAGTTTCTAACCCGAGGTAAGTTGCGGGTGGTCAGAGTTGAAAATAACCCGTGTTTATAACCTTTCAAGAAACATCCGAGACGCAACATGATTCATCTAAGTTAACACAAATAGTTAACAATCGACTGACCAGTTCCCGGGTCAACAGCACTGTAATTGGCCACTCATCTATTAAACTTGTTGACAATTGCGGCGTCCTCTTGCTGCTGTCAATTGATTTCTTCTCCTGTTATCCTGTGAATTGTGTGCGCAGGTCAGGACTCAGGAGCGGTTGCTGACGTCACCGACACGCTGTGTTAGCACTTATAATGCATTTTATTGTCATTATAAAGAAATGTGGCTACGGAGATAATATGTACAGACACATCTTGTTACGCTTTTTATAATGTAGTTATTGAGAGATATGTTCGATAAAATGAATGGAATATTTATAAGAAGTTTTGCACTGCTAGTATATGTGGGATTCAGAACAGTCACCAGAATTACTTTGAATATCGTCGTACAAATATTAATATTACGTTTTGGGTAAAATGTTGTCCACGTTAGTAAGTGGGCAATTGTGAGAAGCTGTACCCGCTAACAATGTGGTAAGTGGCGCGATGAGCTGATAAACAATTTATTGTTAGAGTTAGGTACAGCGAGTGCCGGCTGCGGAGGGAGCGGGGGGGGGGGGGAGAGGCGGCGGGAATGCAATTATCCAATTAAAGATTCTAGCACCGACTTGCTGAGGGAGCAACGCTCTCCTGCGACCCCACGCGACATACAGTCTTATCCTGAGGAAAACTTGACAACAAATGCTTATTAATTAATCGAGTATTAATCTCGGATATATCTCAAGGCGTAATTTAGAATTAAACTCAGTACTTAATCTAAAACAAGACAGTATAACTAAAATACTATAGTTGATTTAATCATCGACCTTTTTATGATAAGAGCGGAAATAAAAAATCGATAATCGTGAACAGAAAGCGCTGTGCATTTTAGTATCGCGTGGTGCTTCCTCGTAAATTAATCTCCACCCCCACCCTTTATAAGTTATTTGATAACTTACAAATGCACTTTAATGTCCATAAAAGGGAATACGTCGAGTAATGTTCGTTTCGAACGATACGACGACGGTGGTCTGGTGTGCGGTGTCAGCTCGTCCCAGCACGTTTTTTATCGACTTTGATAATTCAAGCAGCAAGTTTGGGGAAACACACGCGATACTATATCTACTGAGTTGCTTGAACATGCAATATTTGAGATTAGGGAAGACAGTCATGTTTTTGTTTTTATTTGTTTTAACAATCTATAAAACAATATGATGCTGTTGGAAAACAACTTCATTTCAGGAGAAACTTTTACATGCATATCAAATTCTATAAAAAAAAGCTTACATATCTCGAGTCGCGATAGTAATTCCGCGCGTGCGTAACATCTCCCACACGCGAGCGGCAAAGACACAAAGGCGCCGCCGCAAGAGAGCCGCGCGTGTCGTTTGATGTCTCCGCCGCACTCATTTCGCGCCAGTTCAAGGCTTCGTCTCCACTCGTGATCTACTAAAGTTGCTTTACTTCCATAAGTGGATATGAAAGGGTCCCGCGCGCCGGTAGGGAAATATCTCTTGTATAGTGACTTCGACGTTTACGATCACATTTTGCAAGCTCGTGTAACATAATATAACTAGCTCTAATAGTAATAAAATTTGAGATAGCGACTCTATTTTATGTATTCTTGGCATAAAGTCATCCATATCGTACAGATCATCCGGACTAAAGACGTTTTAGTTTGATGGAACTTGTTCATATGTTTTCCTTTTTTACTAAGCGGGAGCCAGTTGTTTGTAATAACGATAATCCGTATTGCACAAGTACCACATGATTTCTAACATAAAGTATTCCCCACACGGCGAGGCGCGGCGCGACGCGGCTGCGGGAGGAAAGCGGCATCGCACCCGCACATCTGCGGAGAAAGTCGCAGCCGCGGCGCGTGTGGCACCACCTTATGTAACTGGGATTATTCCGTCATGTATTCCTTACTGGTAGGACATGACAACTTCAGTTTTTAATATCTAGATCTTCTATGGTAATTTTATCATTACGACTATCTTTTAACGTAAAAAAATTACAGCGTAATTTAATATGTACATGATGCATGTCTCGGTTAAACTGAAAATGTTAAATAGACGAACGATAATTATATGAGAAGGTATGCTCAACGAAAAACTGATTTCCGATAGCGATGCTTATATTAAATACCTTTTGTAAAAACTTAATTGCGTCTCGAACATTGTCGATGTTCAAAATCCCCGTAGCTTTTGTTTTATAATTGTAATGTGAAAAGACCTTCGAAGTGCGTTCGGAAAGAACAAAGCATCCCTCTCGCATGCAAATTAAATAAGCTTCGAGAAAATTGTTATTGGCGATCGAAGTATGTGCATAACTTAAGACTTAAGGCCAAGTGTATTGTAAATGCTCTGAACAATTTAACATACATACGTTGCCCGAAGGGAATTGAGGCGTAGATAGTGACTGCGCCCATTTATCTCGGCAAAGGGCCTCACATCTCACATGTCGTCGTGAAGGTCGGCCCCATAGAGTCTTTACTTTTAAACAGCTTACAATCGGCGACCGCTTAAAGTAGATGACGCATAAATAAAGCCGCATTAATTTTAACAAGACTTAAATGGCGAGACGACAGCTCGATAATGAACAGTTATTGGTTCTACAGAAAAATAATATTCGAAAAAAATTAAAATACTTCGAGCACTTTTTTAATAGCTTTAAAATATTACAATTCAAATGAACAACCCTGAATAATGAAGCCACTAATTACCGAGCTCATTACACTGATGCTCCAAATTACGTAATACAGCCATTACATTGTCTTGGGCAGGCAGTGACCAGAGTGTTGTGTTGCAGATCGCTCGGCCGGCACCGGCATGGCGTACTACCGCTGCGGGCCGACGGCCATCGGCAGCCGCGCCTCCTGGTCGGTGACGTCGCCTACCGACCAGAACACCTTCGAGCGGCCGCTCAGTGGGAACTTCGACAGGATCTTCAATGCGTTCGAGAGGACCAACGCGTTCGAGTACGTGCGCAGTACTTTCGAGGGTGGGTCGGAGGAGCGGGGCGCGGGGCGGGCTGAGTCGCTAGTGCGGCGTGTGAGCAGCAGCTATGAGCGCGCCGACTGCGCGCTGGCGGCGCAGGCGCCCAGCGCTGCCGACGAGGACTACTATAGGGAGAAGATTCTGTACTCGCAGGCGAGGCAGCTCTTCCCTCTGCAGGAGGACCTCGCTGACTGGATCAATAAGACTATCGGTGAGTTTTATTAACATTTTCATATGAAAAGTTTAACGATAGAATTTGTTACATTTGTTTGTTTACATTCTTCTGTCGCTACTTAACTTACTTATTTAATTAAACTGGATAAATTTTTGATTTAGTTTTTCTACATCGAACTACGTATTTAATTTCTAATCTCGATTTGACGGTCAACTATAAAACAAGGTCCGAGTGTAGTACAGTGCAAGCGGCGCATTGCGGCCAACACGACAGCGACACACATACACATGAATGATCTCAAACTCGGGTGTATTGAGAGTTTGAGATCATTCCGTGTCAAACAAACTTTATTCATTAACGAGCAAAACTAACCAGCTAGATATACAGGATCAAATCTTAGGTAATGTTTCAGAAAATATACCTAAACCTAAGTATACTTAACTCGCAAATAATTACGGAAATACGTCAAAGTTATAATATTCCTAGAAGTGTAATTACATTCCCACACCTTCGTTTTATATAAATTAAACGCGGTTTATAATTATGTTATCGTTTAAAGCATTCATTTCATGAAGTTTAATATTACTCCTATCGTTATTAACTTAACCTTTAAGCGATTATTCATAAAGTAATTAGGAGGAATTTCTAAATTAATTAAGTAAAGTTGATTCAACATCACCAGCATCAACAATTGCTTTTTAACCAATTTTATTGATAATATTAAAAAGAAATCCAATGTTAAAGTAGTAAATAAGCGGATTTTTATATGTTACAGTTGTACACTTTGTAAAATGTACAATTTAATGATGTGCAACTCTTGAACATGCTCAAATAACAAGCATTTTAAAGTCATAACATTCAAGACGTTTAACCTTATTTTTAAAACATCTTTTTAAATATAAAATCGACAAATATACAAGGACACAAACTTTCGCTAAGTACAGTAAGCGTACTATAAACCCTTCTCAATAAAAAATCAATGTTATCTCTTGAAATTATACAAGGTAAAGACGGAATTAAACGAACTGATTTTATCAAAGCACTAAAGATTTTATTTAAGTTGACATTTTTAGTCATCACGTTGTAATAATAAAATTTAAATCTCAAATAATTAGCCTTTCACATTACATTTACAATATAAATAAAATCTTTTCTTGCTTATGTATAAATCTTTACTTTTAGAATTCAAAACGTACAAAGATCCAAAAGTAATGAGCAAGTCTCCGTGTGGACAGAACAAAGAATGAATCTAATAATATTAAGACCGCTAACTCGTAAGTCCGGTGCCCACTAGCAGTATTTCATTGGTTTATTAGTGCGCGTAATTTTGATGTATTCCCGCCCACACGAATGTTACGCAACGCAACAACGCACGTGTGGTGTGACGCGGCTAATTGGTAACTACAACCTTTGTGCTCAGACAGCCAGCCAGCGCGGCTGACAGGGCCACACTGGAGCGACTAGGGTTACCATACTATAATACAGTTATCTTAGTCTTTTAGACTGTGATATGGTGTTCTTTGATTTACTACTGTATGGTGTATTATAAAAAGTGGTGTTATATAAAAAGATCTAAAAGTCCTATGAATTGATATTTTTTCAGGATGTTATAAAAAAGCAAGTCGTTATAAAAATCTCGAATTTGATTATTAAAATAATCCTACGCCACAATAAGGGTATTTACATAATTTGGATAAAAAGATTTTGCATTTGTAAAATAATAACTAAATTATAGACTATCCATGTTATCACAAAATCATGGGACGCTTAGATATTGTGTCGCAAGCGCCGGCGCCTTCATTCAGTCACGTTCAGTCAGTTTTCATTAAGCTGATATGAACAGTATTTACAAGCAAATATTTGCCTAATAAGCCTTTTTAACCTAGATATTGGTCTATTCCTTCGTAATTATCTGTCTATACATCCGCAATGTACCATCTGTTACCATCAGCATCTTTCCCACGTTACTGTATCCCAGAGAATTATCTTCCTGGAAGAAATCTCTATAATAATTAGCTTAATCGACCATATGGCGCCCACTGCCCCACCTGGCGGGAACAGGTTCACACGAAAATCAGCAATTTGATACTCCAAATTTGTTTTTTAATCAAATTACTTAAATATCTTTTAATTTGTCCTCGAACACATGGACGGCTTTTGTAATAAATTTTAAAGATATAACGTTATGAAGTTACGATAACATACTCTGAAAGTTATAGATTTCTAAAGTAAATATTTGTCCAACGAAGATATAAATGTGTTACATCAAAGAAACGTATAATATTAATGTAACTATCAATCGTCGTAATGTTTGTCGAGGAAAGTGCAGCGCGCTCTACCCTGTCACGACAGCGCCATTACCCTGCCGTCTCCCGCGCAATTATACGTCTCTCCTCTGCATTATTGACAATGATAGCTCTCACTACCATCACTGCAATATAAAGCTAATGTTTTGAACAAGAAATGTCATAAAATACGGAGACGGACCAATATTATATAGACAGTTAACAATATCCGTTATTTTAAGTAGTTTCCTGATTCTGTTTGAATAACATTTAGATTTAAACAAACGCTTCCTGCTGCGCTCAAGAGTCATTAATTGGTCCAACTGGTAATCACTAAGGATAGTTTTATCATACGTAATAAGCACTAAGGGATACCACTAAACGAGAGTCAGTTCCCTCCCCTGTGCTGCAAATCCTTCAAAGACCTCAATTGTTCTCACCAATAGGTCGGAGGGCGACTA
>JAOCNA010000015.1:5462330-5472334 GCA_026546675.1 Papilio helenus | reverse complement strand
GAAGTGGTCAACACCGCGTAGTTCCTCCAGAGATGTTCGTCCATGGGACACTCGCGAGGTCTGCACATCTGGAACCATGTATTTTGATAAAGCTTAGGTTATTTGGACGTTAAAATGTTGTGAGCAATAAATATTAATAGCTGACAAGTCTTTTAAGGAAAAACAAAAGGCGAGCGGAAGTGATCGCTTGCATTTCCCTTCTCACGCCGGCTGACTCTGATAGATGGTGGCCTAATGTACCCCGCTCCCCTCCCTCCTCACCCCCCTCGACTACCATAGTGAGCCCCTTCACCTAAAGTGCCGTCTCACATTTATTATTCAAACGTATGCCTTCCTTATGATTTATTTATAGTCTTCCCTCAACAGTTATGAATGTTTGTATGTGACTTTCGCCTCCATTATTCTATTAAAGCTAAAAGCATCTTTATTACATCGTAAAATACAATATTTTGTTTCTCATCTCGTAAAGAAGCTTGGAAATTAAATCACTATTTTATGAGGTCGGGGTAATGTCGAATTTTCTCTTTTTATACACTTAAAAGTAATGTTCAAAGACATTTTTAGTAATAAGTATTCCTTTTTGATTACATCTAATTCCAAGATTTTCTAAATCCTGTATTATAGTCTCCATATATCTTGACGGGTCTTATTTCACGTAAGTTGCTGAGCAGAAAACAATGTTAGATGTAGCAGTCTGCGTCGGGAGGGCACTGCGTCGCGTGCCTATGACCTTGGACAGCCAAGATATTCAATAAGCGTGATTATTTTTTTGAATAAAATGCAATGTAAAGAATAAATAACGCTTAATAACACTAATGATTCTTATTAGGTAGTAGAAAGTCATATTATCACGTGAGTCGTGTGACGCGTCTAATTGAGTGACGTCACATGTGAGCTGGACCCTCGTCAACGTCACAAGCGGAGGTAATCCAACACTCGCATGCTACGGTATAATGCTAACGTATCTCTTGTTAATGTCATAATGTCATGTCACCCTGGTACTTCTGAAATAACATTACAAAGAAATCAAAATAGGATGACTAAATAAAACTGGACCTAAAGAAATCTAAATAACGGCAGTGAAAACCAACGCCTAAATATAGTGTTAATATTGTTTTTCCTTCTTTCCAGGTAAGTTTCAGACGAGGCGTGACCGATGTCTCTTCGACCGTCAACAAGACAAAGGTACCAGTGAAGCATGAGCGTAAGGAACAGATCTTACGCAATATTGCAGAGATATTGAAGCTTGTCGTGCACCCGAAGTTGCTGAGCCGTGTGATTCAATTGTCGTATCCTACATACTTCACCGCCCCTGGTACAGTTTAATAAAAAATTCACTATTAATTTGCGAGTTTTCCTCTTTATTCGGATATCTAACAAAAAAAGTACCCAAAAGATGGTTTAAAACATTAACCCATTTTAAGAGAATAATAACGAAAGCCACATAAAACGATTTTATGTTTTATATCGCTACTTCAGCGTTTACCAAATTTAATTTATCTACTAGCTTTCATGGTTAAGTAAGATTATTAAAAACTAAATTAATGTAGAGACAATAAACTTGACATTATTTTCTTACAACTTACTCGAATTACATTTACATAGATCTAAATGTTTAGAATATACTTAAATTTCGCGTGTATGTAACTAAACACCATTTTAAATATAAGTGACCGTCTCCGTAAGTCTAAACGGACTTATTTGAATGTACGATTTGTCTTTAAAAGGTTCGATTTGTCTCTTTTACGGCCATCTGTTTTCAGTCCGTTGCTCTCACTAAACAAATTGCCCTTTGACCCTCGGACCTTCGGACCCTTGGCTCTTTGGATCTGAGCCACGTTCTCGGAACACCTGGGCCCGTATCGGTAAAGGTCATTGCCGGTTGATTTTAATTTGTTTTCTTTATTTTATGCTGTTGGTTGAAGTTAATAATGATTTTAGTGATTTAATTTTAAATTAGCTCGTTCTAAAACTAAAATTTAAATGATGAAGATAAGCATTCGTTTGCAAATGTAATTGCATTGAGTGAGCTAACTTCGTGGTTGAGAGAATCATGGACTTCATTACATTAGCCAAAATTAAATAGTTCCTTAGTTAGAAACTCGAATTTCCTATTTCCCTGAATAAAATATACTTAGTTTAATCCACTTGTATTCATATGTGTACATACATTTTACAATTAATTATCTGTTTTACAATCTTTCGACCGCGACTTTGCCCGCATGCAATTAAAGACAAAAGTAAGTAGCCTATAATATTCCGGCATCTACCAGCTACCTTTCATCGAAACTTGCGTTTAAATCGGCCCTCCGTTTCTGTTTTGGTTGGTTTACTGTGGTTTTTGACTTTATTGAGGGATACCGAAATAGATCGTTGCATCTGATCCGATTGAGTTGATTGGTTTGCATCAATTAAAACTGGCCGCAGATTTTCTGATATCTGTGCGTATTTCGGTGTTTTTACCATAGGTGAATTTTACGTTGCCTTTTATTTTAGCGTTGATTTCAAAACTCGAAATGATTAAAAGAAATAGGTTAACAATTTATTTGAATGGCTATAATGTCAGTTTTTAAAGAAGTTTATCATATTCTGCTAAAACTTTACTTGTTGAAAGGGATTTTTAGGTCTTTCCACTAATGTAGATTTTAATGAAGAATAATTTCTTTTTGTAGTGAAAATTCTATGTAGTTTAGTGATGTTTTTTTATTTGTTTAGTTCGATATAATTGTTTTTATGAAAACTAGAGTTTAAATCAATAGCACGAATAACATCCAAGCTATTTGGTAGTTACAATGGCTATCCAGTTTTGAAACATCCTGTTACATTTTACAGAACAAACTACAGGATGTACAAAACAACCGGTACGGATTTAGAGTTGCCGATTAGTTTGTGAAACTGTATTTCCAGTTACACGTTGTTTGCTAGTTTGAAAATAAAATGTGACGAATGTTTTTAGTTTTCATAAAAACGATATGTATTTGTTGTACAGTAAATTATAGACATTGTTCAAGTAAATTATGAAGTCAGAAATGCGTAGTTTTAGTGTTTGAAAATCATAATAAAGCGGGTGAAAAGCATCGCGTAATTTTATGTTAATTTCGTCGAATTTTCCGTGTCTCCGCCTCGCTATACAAGTAAGACGAGTGCCCCGTGAAACCGCACGGCTCTTTGTCAACGACCCCAAACATTTGACTTACAAAGTCAACCCTTGTGGTATGGTAATAGAGTACATTTTGCAACCTTCTTGTCGCTTACCAGTATAAACGTGGCCCCTTTTGTATGGAGATTTTTTCCTCTCCGTAGTAAATTATGCACTCCTGGTCACCAGAGGACATTAAGTTATGCGAAGTGCGAATGTTTTCGTCAAGTAAATTGAAGTTGATTACTAAAATAGATTTCTTTTTTTTTTGGGAGAATTCCTTTGTTATTTTTGTTGTATAATTTGTTGTTTGCGAATATTTTTTTCCTCTTGTTATTCCAACCAGTAATCAGAAATAAATTATGATGTTTTAAAACCACTTAAAAAAAATGTATTCGAAATAAAAGGAAACCTTGTATGTAAATTGCAAATGTACCAGGAAATCAGAAGCTTTAAGGGATGTGAAGAAGGCGGACACCGTAAGCGTGTCAACCCTTGTCACACATTACGATGCAGTTATTTTATTGTACCCAAATACTCTGTTGCCAAAAGTTATTCTGTTTATCTTTGATACACTTTGTTCCTATTGTTTTATTTTTATCCTCCTACTTTAGTAAACTTTTTCTATGTACAGTCGCGGAAATTCTCAGTGGTCCATTTACAGAATAGATGCGTTATTACAACGAGACAATTTCCGCCACTTATAACTAATAAGTAGTATACCACTATATTCCCCGATAGTACTTCAGTCCACTTTTGTGTTTGTTAACAAGTTGGTGAACAGGTGTGTTTAGCGATGTTTGTTAGTTCTCACTCGCAGCTGAACAAATGAAGCCAACGTGTAACAGAGTAGCGGCACTCACGTAATTATTTCTGCAAATATACTGTACGTACTGAAGTTTTGCTTTAGATTACTGATTAAACGACTACTCTACGTAATGTACATTTTTGCATACATTTGGTAGATTTTATCTTATGTAATGTAAGTGTGTGATTAAGTTTACCTTATTTTAAAATCTGATGTAGTTTTTTTTAATTGTTGCTGTATGCCTTGCGTCTTATAATATGGATTATCCGTTATATAATTTATATTTATCTGAATATAGTTACTGTATATTGGTTAATTCAACGAGCTATAGTCCAAGCAATCAAACTGTCAACCACAGAAATGTTTTTCCTTTAACCACGCGGGTATTACTGGAATGCTCCCAAAGGCCACACTAAGAGCCGATGTAGGAAACCACTGTATTGGTAAATAATCTTTTATTAGAGAAATAAAGGCGTCCGGAAATGTAAAAACACATGTAGATCTAAATCAGAAGGTAAATATAGGCGGAAATTATAACTATTTTTAGTGTAATTTATTCTTGTAGTGTAATATTTAAAAAAATCAAGATCGCCAAGGTCGATGATTGCCAAGGAAATATCAATAGAGATTAAAGTTATTAATTAAGCCTAACATTTAAATCATTTGAGATAAAACAAAAGTACTCAATCATTCCAAAAAGAGCGGATTCGCACGAGGTCAGAATGTATAATGTATGATTTATGCGAAATGTTCTCCATACAGCCGCGTGCGGGAAAAAGTTGGATGAGTTGTCGACGTGAGTTTAAATATATTGTCGACAGGGGGCGCAAGACTACTACATGCATTATGTATGAAGTTAACTATACAATTAGTAATATATTAGTGTTGAATTAATCAAAATGCTTTTTATTAAAATAATTGTATGAATATGGAAGCTCCATGGTGCGATTTATTGTAGCAGGCACGTGTGCGGCGCATTGCGGTGCTCTTACGTGACTCTGTTCGCCTGGTACACGCGCCCACTGTCCCATTGTGTGGGCGTTGTGTGCGTGCCCACCCCGCTTTGTTTGTTTCGCGAAATTATGCCAAATCTGAACTATTGAGTTTGCACTGTCACTGTTCTAATACTAGTACAAAAATACAATCGTCTCTTTCACTCTTTTTGAAATAACAAGATGAACTTGAGACAAGAATATGTTCAGATGTTTCGGTAGAAGTAAGGAAAAATAAATAAATCTGAGAATAATAAAAGTTAAAAGAATTTGGGTCATCTTAAAACTCTATTTCAAATTCTGTAAATGATAAGGAAGTCGTGCGGAAATATTTTATGCAATAAATGTACCAGCACAGCATAGTTTGGTGGGAGGGTCCGATCTGAGATTCACGACTTCACGTGCGGCCCCCATCTCCCACCCTTATTTTAAGCCTCACGTTTTAAATGTACCTTAGTCGAACTCATTGCTTGAATGCATCTAATATCGAAGGTTCTTATATCCTGGTCGCTTTGGTTGACAACTTGGAATTATTTTTAAAGTTATTTTTTTACCAAATAAGATCGATTGTAAAAATAGATTGCTTTTAAGCTTAATTTCCATGAATATACATTTATTCGTAAAAGGCAAAAGGGTCTGTTGCGTTGGGTTTGTAACGTAATAGGGTTCGATTCTACCTATTTCAGAATAGAAAGCTCGTTTGTGAGCGCTTTTTGTGTCCCTTAGCGTATGTTTATTTGCCGGTCTATTATAAGAACGAATCAGAAAATTAACGATTTGAACTTTGGGATAATAAAATACGATTGGATTTGATTTACAGAGTATTGAAATAATGCGTAATTTTACTTTTTCGTATTTAAAAATGCGTAGTTAAAATTAAGCAACGAAAGTAACTAACAATCACCTAGATCCCAAAGGGAAAGATTGCTTTTTAAACGGTTGAAAATCATAGAAATCAAAGTGAATGGATAGTTTGTGTCCATTGTACGGTGTTTGTCGTGTCGCATGGCTGACCGAGTGACAGCGTGCGGGGCCTGATTGGTTTGTGTCACGTGTGACGTCATCGACACACGTTACTAACAACTCGTTAAACTTGGGAACACGAAAGCGTTGTTATGTTTGTTCAATTGTTTTCTCTTGAAGTATGGACACCAAAATATTACCCAAACGATTTTATTAATCATACTTTATACTAATGTTATAAGTGCGAAAGTTTAGATGGATGGATGGATAAATGTTTGTTAGAGTCTGTAGCCTAAACGGCTGAACGGATCTGGATGAATTTTGGCATAGATGTAGAGCATAGTCTGGAAGAACAAATACACATACTTACTTTTTTTTTTTTTTAGTTCCACGCGAAGTGAGTCGCGGGCAAAAGCTAGTGGGATATGAAAGTTGTAATTTAATGTTTAACCTAGTTTTTCCTTTCCTTGCATTTCTTTTTCTTTTGACTTTAGCACAGGTAAATTCCAACTAGATTTTCCGGCACATTATCATCGTGTAATATCGTACGGCGAGTGGGAAAGTTAGATGAGGTGACCGCTGTCCTCGTCCGGACAGTTTGAATGATCCCTGCGACCGATGCGCCACATATCGGACAAACTTTGTACGTAAAGTTGACTGCTACGTCAGTTAGTTTTAAACTGGTACTATTTGTTTGACTTTAACGGCGCAATTTCATTTGCCGATAACTCGGTTGTGACACAGCATGCGGGGAGTCCCCGCATACTGGCTATCGACTGATGTAAATTATCGGTCGATGCAAATGCAAGAAAAGTCAAGACTATCGCCCACGCAAGCGGGTCCTAACGACTTGTGAATCTGTGCCCTTAGCAATGCTCTGCTACTGTAGGTAATCCATTTTTCATTACGCTACGTTTATTGATAAATATCTAATTGCATGATTATGTATTACATTATACTCGTACATAAAACACTACATAATAGTGACACCATTTCATAAATTTGTTAACTTTATCTTGTCGTCCGCTAGCGCAAGTTAGATGAGTTGCGATGTCTCGTAGACAAGATAATTTGCACAGTTTGAGGTCTGACGGCAACGCCGTCGCCGCGCCGGCTATGCGAGCCTGGTGACAACTTGATACAACTATTTACTTACTGACAAGTTTTCCAACTTTAGGTAAACAGTTGCTGAAATAGGTAAATTTACCTAAGCAAAGTCATATCGCGTAGTAGGTTTTAAAAAAGTATAATAAAGAAAGAAATGTCGCGAAAAATGTTTTACGTCTACTCATTAAAGAAGCTTTTTATACATGGTTCGTTAAGTTCCTTAAATAGATCTTGGGGCAATATTTTAAATGAAAAATTTACGAGGCCGTGAATGAGGGCGGAACAAATTAATCAACAGCGTCCCGGGGAGAGCAGAGGAAGCGACGTGCGCGCGCCGGGACCGATCAACACGGAATGAAAAATATAACACCACATCGCCCCACCACCTCATTAATTTCAACATCTTAAGTGATGCCATCTATTTATTTCGCATGGACAAGTACGAGGGCGTTGTAGTACGGTGAGATTTTTAGCATTTGCCATGATTTTTTAAAAATAATCACTGTGTTTTGTGATGTTTCTGTTAAGACATCATTGTGGATATAAATAATGTTGCTGTTTGGAGGAGTTAATTGTTGTCGTGAAAAAAAATTATATCATAAAATAATGATATCGTATAATAATGATATCGGCTGTCGGTTGTCGGCTGGGTGCTGGGCCGACACTCGTCGTGTTTTTCGAAGTGTAAAGAATATCTGCCGGCGTCAGGTCGTCTTCATTTCGACAGAGAACGTCGGCGGAACCCGCTTTTGTGTTTCGCTGAGTAACCTTGGAGTTTTAATTTTGAAATTCTCGTCCCATTTCGCCGTGTCATCCGAATTGTTTTTCACAAACTTTTTCTGCGAATCATATTTGTTTATGTCTTTTAACAATGTATTATTTTCAAACACATATAAAATAGGGTTCGAAAAAAATTATGTTGAAATTGAAATAGTGGTCAGATTTTGCGGAGTAAATATTTGGCAATGCGGAGTGCAGCAAGTTGCAAGGTGCAGTGGGAATGCAGGCTGCAATGCGGCATTGTTACGTGATGGTGAACTGCAACCCTCTTGCTGCCAAACATCCTGCACATTTTACTTTAACTTAAGCTTAACGTAATTTGAAATGTCGCAAAACTTAAGACAAGCAAAAGGTGCAAAGAATTTTTAACTAAATCGGTCTTTAACCCTTTAGTGTAGCAAAATTTTCTGCAATAAATGTACTAGGGTTGGATAAACGATAGGAGGTACGTGTTCGCAAATTCACAGGGCCGGCACTCATCTCTACCCTTCGCAGCTTGCGGTCTAAAGGTGTTCCGGACGCGCCCTAATGGTTACCTGATTGAATTGTCACGTCTACGTGTAACATTTTACATTATAGCAAATTTCCTTTTAGTATGTAAGATTGCCTTGAAATTAAAAAAAAAATGTGTGCACCGCGATAATCTGTAGAAAATTTAGTGTAGGCCGTGTCGTTTTCGTTTGTAAACAGAATCGGTTCACCGAATGTGCGGAAATTTACCCGTTTGTTCCCGTTTTCAATTAGTTTCAAATTCTACAATTGTATGGATATTGTTTGTTCGCTGAAAACACAAATGATGTGTTTGCTATCGCTCCCTGTTGATATTGACGCTCCAATATTTATGTAGATCCAGTTAATTTGCATCGTCATGTGGGATTATAATACAACTAATTCATTAATTATAAAGTCGTAATTCATTTTGTTTAATTGCTAATGCTAAATGCTTTTGTCCTTTAATCCCTGTCTAATTATTTGAAATTACGTTTTGCCTTTGATAATTATTTCATTGGCTCATAAATAATTGTAACGAGTTTCTGATCAACTCCAGATAAATGGCAATACTCGGCAGTACTTGCCGCATACGATGCAATTCTTGTAATTTCTGCAAAGGCGTGAAAATATACATTGCGAAAATAAATTTTATACACAGTCTTGAATGGTTGTTTTTTTTAAAACTCAATAAAAAAAACAATTATGGAGTCTTTTGTTACGTCATTTGAATATCGTTGTAAAAATACCAGGGGAGCATAGACGCTTGGGGGCTGCAATTTGCTGATCCCCGCCCGCCCCGCGCTTTGCCCGTATCGGCCGGCGAGCGCCGGAGTGTGCCGTAATGGGCGCGTGATTGAATTGCCGCATCTTCGCCGCTCCACCGCCCCTGGTATATCGAGTTAATTTACCCGGTGCGATTTCTACATTTCTGGAAAATTCTTTTTTTACGTACGAAAAAAAGACGAAAGTATTTTTTTTGTACTAATTTGTTCTTTTTCTGTCTTTCATCGAAGTATCTGACTTTAGAACTACCAGGATATTGTTGTGTAATGAATTTTAATAGCAATTTCTCAACAAGTATTATCCATTCAGGTCGCGGACTGGTAGCGGGGTGGAAGGGGCCGGAATGGCCTGTTTATTGAGCACCAGCTGCCCGCCTCATTGCTATTCTTCCCCATTCACCCTGTGACGTAACTACGACACTTATTTTGTTCTAGACGTTGACGTGTTTACGTTCCTTCCATTTAATTGGACATTGAAGTTAAACACGGTTTCCTTTCACGTGAAATTGAACCCCATATTTTTTTATGTCTTACTGCTATTGCCGCTCTTATTTCGGGTTTGCCATAGTAAAAATATAGAATTACTTTATATTACTATTACAAGCCTGGAATGCTAAGTTTAATAAGTAAAAATAATATAGTTTGTACGGAAAAAAGTATTTGGTATTGTTTTCGTCTTTTCCACCTTGACGCAATTGAGTTTCTTAAATTTATGACAATGTAGTCGACTGTATGATGATTAGATCGATATCAGTGCCATCGGAGAATATCACAAAAATGCCAACTTTTAATAATGTATCTAACATTATGCCCGCCAAATGAATAATTTATTGCAGTGTGTCGATTCGGGGCGGCCATCCTCAGAAATTTTATTTTCATTCCCTTTGATTCTTCTCCTCTGTAAATAGAGGGATATATCTTTGCTCTCAGTTAAGCAACAA
>JAOCNA010000015.1:5426619-5439120 GCA_026546675.1 Papilio helenus | reverse complement strand
ACGAAATTCCCCGCCCTCACGTACTTCCGTGAGAAGGAACCGATCATTTACGAAGGTTAAATTATTAACTCACTGTTTAAAATGTCGGATCCGTCGCACGGGCCGGGAATCGAATTTATGCCCCTTAGCCGCCCAAATTGATTTACGTTACCCTTACGGACCAGGGCCTCATAAATCCAGCCGCGGACCGGATTAATGTAACACTGCACACGACATAATATTCACGTCGAGAAATATTATTTTTTTTTCCAAAAAAACAAAGGAAGTTTTCTTTTTTATTTGTTGTCTATATTTTAGATAAATTAAATGTGCTTCTAACTTACTTATAAATGTATAATAAATGGGTTGTAAACCATCTATGAGTCTATCGGCCAAATCCTGAAACGACTTTAAACACTCCTTAATCTGACAGACGACATAATTTAAGATGCTGTTACATATTTAAATTTCGTTTCACTATTCTGCTGTATTTCTCTTACAGTACATTAAAGAATTCTATGATCGTAAGATGAATATAAAATGTGAAAAATCCAGTCACTTTATAAGGAAAATGATAACTTAGCATAACTTTGAATCTATAAGCAAAGTCAGCTTTTCACATATCCGATGATTTACGGCAGCAAATTTTCCACGTAATAATTCGTGGAGCCGTAATATTGCCCTCACATGTGAGACATCGTGATTTTGTCTACGCAGCACTAGACCTCAATGATATCCAAGTTTGACTAATATAGGAAGTTGAGGGCAAATAAAATGGGGTTTTAGAAAGTGCCTGTCGCTAAAAAATATTCATATAAGTAATATTGTTACTGTAGGACTTTTATGTGCTCATTAATTAGTATTAATAATAAGAAGGGAGAAAATACTGAAGGGCTATCATTAATTAATATTCATGATAGCCCTTCTCTCACTAATGAGAACGCATCTGTAACGTCACAACACACCAACCAACCATTCAAATTTTGTCGATGACTTTACTAATACGTTCTGCAACTGTCATATAAATTTGCGTGTCAGATCCTCTGTTTAAAGGAAGGTATTCTTTAATAAAAAGCAATTCGTGAAACTAGTTCGCATCTTCCAATGTCAGATGTTGCTTAGATTGAATATTCGTCTGTTATTCTGACACACCCTAATACATATTGACATAAAATTGACAAGAATATTTCCATCTTAAGCCAAACACAATTTCAATCTTGTCAATAGCAATTCATGGCATTATGTTTATTATGACTTTCTGTCAGTCATTTTCTGTTACCTGTTACTTGTCGACATATTGGATTTTCTCGTTTGAACAAACAAAAACTAAAGGGAGAATTCAGTCGCGCACATATTTGCACTTCACTTGTATTGTTGATACAAGGAGAAATGTTTTTTTTTTTCGGTCAGAACATAGGTAAAGGTAGAGTAAAGACCGTGTCTAAAAAAAGATATAACTCAATAATAGCTTATTGTAAAACAAACAAACGGAATTGCGGTTAACAAGTTCAATAATTCACAAGTAAGCTTTTCCGTTAGTTACTTATCATTTATATTCAACGTATAAAAATATAGGAATACAGTGATTTCATGCATGATTCCTATAGGATACAACACAGGTTCCGGTCTTTGCAAGTTATTGAAAGTCCCAAACAAATATTGCCAGTACACACGCCGCGGCCTCTGCCTACACTCTATTGAACAAGGATTGGATTAAACGTTTTGTTTACTATTCCGTTCAAATACGTCTATGTTAGTGTTAAAGATCTTAACAGAAATTTCGAGAGAAAGTCAGATTGGAAAGTAGAACATAGATGGCGCCACATGTAGTTTCAAAATACATGTAGCGCCATCTATGTTTTATGTTGCAGTGTTAATTACAGAAAAAAAATGTATTTTTAAAGATTAAGTAATAATTATTCACTTAAAGTCAATACACAGATTTTCATCTATTCGTTATACAGTACAAAAGCTTTATTCGATGGTATTCAGGGAATGCGTACAGTTCCGCACACAAGCGCTTTAGGTATTTCATAACACTGGCTGAAATACCAGCACGCGTTGGCCGTTTTGTGTGGACAGATTGTGTTCAGAGGCATGCTTCGGCTTTACCTTTAACCGATGTTTCTAAGAACTTATTATAGAGCCATCTGACGGATATAGTTAAAAATAATCTTCATTAGAATAGTAATTATTTCGTCATCTATATCCATATCTATATCTATACTAATATTATAAAGACGAAAGATTTGTATTTTTGCATGTATCAAAATAACTCCAAAACTACTCGGCCGATTTCAAAAATTCTTACACCATTAAAAAACTTCTTTATCAGTGAGTAACATAGGCTACATTTTTATTTTCACGCAGACGAAGTCGCGAGCAACAGCTAGTATTTGATATTATTGTAATGCATTATTCGTAGTAATAACGTTGTAAAGTCGATGGCGAAGGAATTAAAGTTTTATTTGTGCAGGCCGCTGCGGTGGATTGATTACGACGCTTCCCACCGTTCTCTGGTCGTATAAACGTTAATAGCTCGCAGCAACGCGCCTTAATCTCCACAACACTCATTTAAAATGGTATTTTATAGCCGACAATATTGTTTGCTGTGTTTGTTTAGCTTTATTACAAAAAATACAATTATTTAAGCAAATCAAAGTATACATGTTACATTTTGGTTGTAGTGAATTATCTCGGACTGCCTTCCACACTTACGATTCGCTAAATCAATAAAGGTCACTAAAAGCTTCTATTGTTCTACATTTAGTATAAGATATCTAATTGAACGGACTCCTCGTGTAACTTAACGTCTCTCGGAACCTTCGTAGGTATAAAACTATACAAGTTGAGAAACCTACTCTATGAAAAATGTCATCTTTGTATAAGTTCAGGTGTATGTAGAACTAGAAGGCTTTCATCTTGTGGAGGATGTGGTGGTATGCTGCCTCCGGAAGTCTTTGTGCGCGCTCCGGAAGGGGATGTGACGTCACGGCTGCAACCACCGGACTTCCCCTCAAGCCCCGCATCACTATTTGCTAGGAGTTCCTATGTTTGAGTCGGAGAAAAGTTGTGTGATTTTTTTTATGTTTTTAAAGGTATCTTATATTTCTTACGGTCTCTTACAATGCATTTAGATATGTTATAACTAAGGAATAGTTTATTAAAGCCAACATGAAGACTGCATTCCGCCAGTTCCGAATTTGTAGGTATCGCGAGCACAAAGACGATCATTTTCATTATTCTGGAACTATGTTGGCAGTACACCAAGCGCCATTGTTTTGTCGACTTATTTAGCTCCAAGCTTGGCATTTGGCATTTACCCCCTCGTTTATTCTATACACGAGAGGGGGGACGAGTGCTTGGGAGGTGTCGCATAGCTAACAATGCGCTGTTTGTGACGTTTGTACCAGGACAGCATGAAAAGCTGCGTGGTATCTGATTTGGTTTAATCAACAAGTATAGATTTGTATTTTACCATGTCTAATAGCTATCTATCAATCACTGTTAATGTTTTATCTGTCGAAAGTTTAGAAATCCCTTATTATAGAATAACGATCCGTTTTGATCTGAACCGGTAATCTGTGTTGATGACACGGCACTCAAGATAATTTAATTTGCGGTTGTGAACGCGGGACAAGGTCGCCTCCACAATGGTTTTGGAGTGTAATATTGAAGTGCGCTGAGGAAATTATACTTGCTATCGCTATAAAGATAGCTATTGTAAATTATATTTATCCCATTTGGCTAAACACTTGGGACTTGTCAGCCAATTTGAGGGTCGGTGAATTAAATTTTTAAATGTTATACCATTGATTGTGTAAACAGTATTCCAAAATATTAAGTAATTAATAAATCCAAGCAAATAAATCCAAGATAAATTAGCTTTTTTGTACAATAAAAGATGTTTATCCAAAACACTCGTAAAGAGTCTTAACGTCGTAACAAGTCCCTTAGAAGAACTCTTTTAAATCCCGAAATAATGAAGCCCTGTTTAATTTGGAGACGTTCTTAAACGACATGAAGAAGATTAGCTGTTTTTTGTATCCGTCTTATATACGGTACGGGGAATTAATTGAGCGTGGAATTAAAAGATTTATTTTATGACAAAATAAATCTTTTAGAGCGTGCGCACAATGTTGTGTGAGTGACGATTGTCGATTGTTTCGTACTCCATTCAACGTTAGTTACACAACTAAAAAATGAGTAGTGTGCCCACCTCAATATAAGATCATAGGAATGAAAGCGCGACTAAACAGTTGTGCGATAGTTTGACTAAACTATCGCACAACTGTAACCTTTAGTCAAAGGTGTGCGCTTTTAGTTCGTAGATTTTAATTTTTACAACACGAAGGCTAGAGTTTTCGTTACAAATTTGGTTAGTCTACTAAGACATTAAGTATTAACGCGGTATTAAAAAAATCGAGTAATAGAGTATAGCTTATGTTGTTCACGGATAAAGTAACTAAAAATAAAAGAATTTTTAAAACCTGCCCATTAGTTATTACGTGAATCCATACAAAAATAAATATTTCCTCTTTCTGTTCATGTATTTGTGATTCAAATGGTGTAAATATAAAGTTATATTCATAAGATGTAGTATTCAATATCAATATATTACGGAAGCGATTTGTGACTAAGGGATCCCCAATTAGCGCTAAAGCGGTCTGATAAAGGGAAATTTCCCTTTATGACTTTTAGGAGCGATCCCTTACATAAACGTTTTATGAAATTTACGCCAAGGGTTACTGGTTTTCAAGCCGGAAATGTATTATACATTTTCTTTGTATTTTAAGGAAGTATTTAATACTTTATAGATAAAAATTGCTTAATAAATCAGTTGATTATTGAGTTTGTTTGTTCATAACTTCAAAAAAGTACAAGTTTATAAGAGAAACAAAAAGTACATATAGACGAATATGGTATGGGGTTACCTTAAGGGTTTGTTAATTAAATCTGTTGTTAAATGAAGGATATCGTATACAACAGGCCCCGGGCGATAACAATTAACTGCTGTTTACAAATTTTGATTAACCAACTTAAAACCAATTAGCAAATTAAATGGAATCCGACAAAGATCAATTCGATCGAAAACTTTTAATATGCTCGATTGAATTTTGATTATTAAATTGCTATTTTAACTCAATTTTTATGTTCGATAAAAACCGGTTTTAACTGTCGTTAAATACTCTGCTAATTAACGAAAGTAAAATCAAGCAGAAAAATCTTTATACAAATGAAACGAGGGTAAATTTATCCGGAGTACCAGGGGCGCAGTAATGAGTGGTAGCATTGCGGTCTACGGACGGCGCTGCAATATTGATGCAGCGGAGACACGCCGCACGCCGCAGGGGCACGGGATTGCGGTCGGAGGCCGACCCGGACACCGTAATGCCAGGTTGAAAAATGTACCTAGTGCGCTGTTTAATTAAATTGTTTAATTAACTGATCATTGCAATGCATTTAGAATCAGAATTCTTTTAAAGTACTGATAAATGAAAATCAAATTCTAGTAACAGACACAAAATAGTTTTGAAAATAAAAATCACAATTTTTGATTTCGTTTGTTATTGAAAAATAAATCAAAGTATAGGAACGGTAACAAGCAATTCTATTGTATGAAATCGATTTAGTATTGTTACGTGTGAGGCGCATTGTGTACGATATTTTGTGCTCGTCCATTCGAGATGTTGCAGCCAATGCGATTCCATATCGATACAATGCGCTATTCGAATACAAATATAATCGATTTCATAATACAAGCATTGCGGTATTGCGAACACAAAATATAAAACATTCTTTGTATCTAGAACACAAAGATGCATTATTTAAAAAAAAAACTTTATAACAGCTTTGTAAATAATTTCATTAAATAAATCAATTGTTTATTTATTGTTTGTTTTATTTATATTTCTTTTACCGAAATAGTAACCAACATAGTTTAATTACCAGGACAGCAGAAATAAGAAAGGGTCAATCAGGTCTTGGTAATTACGCGAAACGACATTCGACCACATTAACCATTATGCATTGTACGTTTCTTTTTATTTCTAAGGCAATTTACTTTTTCTCTTTACCGCACAATTGCTGACCCAGCAAGTGGTTGTTTGTTTCTTTATTTCTGTACAAGTTTTAATTGCGTGTCTTTGTTTAACGTTTGTGCAATATTTCAGAATTTAATTATACTAGGAAAAATGTAAATGAAATAAATGAATGGATGAACGTAGTTTTAACAAAGAATAGAAACATTTAAATTTATATGATTTTGTGCATAACATAAATTGTTTATTTTTAATGAACCTTGCTTAGAAATGGAAGAAACATTATATTTAAAAGCTATTTTATTGCTTTATGCACAATTTACTTTTAAATATAAAAATTATTCGCTTTAAAATTTCTTTGAAATCTTTCACGCTTTTGATTTCTTAACCCCATTATTCTTTACGCCAGGAAGTTTGAACAAGTGACGACTTTCTCATATCCTCGTCTCGCTGTCACCCTGGTAGTTGTGAGAATATTTTAACCCTTTCGGCGTAGCTCGTTTTTTGGCCGTTTTCAATAAAAAAAAACTTGTAAAGAAATCTTTGAGATTAAAAAAGTTGTAAAGGTTGTTAACCCGAAGAACTAACGAAGGTCAAAAGTCTAGACATCAAACCTTTCTTTGACGTCAATACTCCAAAATATTTTTGGTTTCATCTTCATCGGACCATTATATCTCAATAATAGTTCGCGTAAATTGTGGAACAAACACAAGGACACCTGGCCAAATGTATGTGTATACAGGGTGGTAAAACAATATACTTACTGAGTTTTATAATAGCGAAGTTATAGCACCTATAAGATATACGTTTCCTGTTTTATTAGTAGTTTCTAATAAAGTTTTATGCCCTGTATTGTTGTCGCCACAAGTCTTTGAGATGCTATACATTGCTGATAAATATTAGATGAATGCAACAAATAAAATCTATCTATCTATAAAGTTCTATGACTTTTATTACTAAGGATGAAATTAAAGTTTGCTTTAGAAGTAAATAATTATCTCCTCTATGTGGCAGGAATATAAAAATTATGAGAGCCGTCTCGTGCCCACATTGCTCGTAAGTAGGAACGTAACATATAGTGCGTTCATCTACGCACTATACTTCACTCAAGTGCTAGTCTCAAAGCACGACGTGGAATTATTTTTTCAATTTCTCAGGTTCTTGCTTTATTTTTTTAGACATAATATTTTTTAATTAATTAACCATTTTTTAATATCTACCAGTAACACATATTAAATTACTGGTTCTGGAAAAACATTTATCTAACTTTTGCAAAAGCTATTTGTTAAGTTAAGTTGTGACGTTTTTCGTTTTGTTAAATTTAAAATTATTTGTGTGTAGTTTATTTCGAAAAACGAAGAAGCAAATTAATTAAACATCGTACGTTAGCAAAGTTTCAAATAATAGGACCGTCTTAAGGCGTTTATTAACAAAGAGGTTTTATATACTGACGATAGCGCCACCTATTTTATGTTCATTAAATCACCGACCGACTTCTGTGTGCTTGATAAAGGGTTTTATGTGTTCCACATGATTTATATTATCTAATAATTTAATAATAGTAAGGTTTCATAACGATGTCCTTATTGATAATATTTGATTTATGTAACCAATTATTTGTAGTTTGTTTTTAACGATTTTTAAAGATTTAGACCACTATTTATACATTAGTTTTACTGCAATATTTTTCTTAAAATGCATTCATTTGGAATACATTTGCGGATAAAAAACTATTGCAATGAATACAAGCTGCATTTTTTGTATTCGTATTTCTATAAACTAGAACAGCCTGTATACGTGTAGCTGGTAACTCCGTCTTTAGAAATGAAATTCTTTTCAATGCGAATGCGCAAATAATTAACTATTATAAAAGGACCCAGTAAATACGAGGGATCTGAATTATTAATTCCAACAGTATCGGAATAATCCAACCCTTTTTTGTGGGTCTTTGGATTTATGGATTTTTATTAGAACCCAAAATTAAAAAGTAGCTGTTAATAATAGTATCCACACTCATAGTAGAGAAATGATCACTAAGGGAACATACCTAAGTAATAAAATAATTTGTTTTGCGTCTTTTCTAATGTGGTCATTTGAATTCAATTACCAGGCAAACAGGAATGGTAAGAAGTCTCGGGTTGCTCGGAATTACATTGCAGGAAGGTTTTATGCAGTTTTGTCTTATTTGCACGGCTGGTTTAGTTCTACCGCACAATTGCTTTAGAGGCTTCAGGCATCGACTTACATAGGATTTCTCTTTAGCACATTTCTATCATTATTTTTTTAACAAGAGTAAAGTTTCAGAAAATATATACTACTGTTGAAAAAATACTATTGAGATTTATAAAGGGATGAGATTAGAAAAGGGAATAAATGAACAGTGGCAACACTGAGGTGACATCTATAGACATCCCAAATACCAGAACTACAGATGCATTGTCAGCATTCAAGGAAATGGTACACGCACTTCTTAAAGGACCCTAAGTCGTAATGGTTGAGGATAAAGGAAGTAATACACTTCCAAACACAAAATGGAATTATTTACTTATAATCTGAGGTCATAATTATTCACCTAAATACAGTAAATCAAATGTTAGAATTTTTAACTGTTTTTTTTGAGTATTTTATAAATTGGTCAAGGGTAAAGGATAATCTTCATTATCACTTGGAAAGAATTATTGCATACACTATGTAACAAGATAACATTGAACTAAACTTGATAAATTAATCTTTATTGATATGCTGCCCAAAGTATTTATTAAATAATTTTCTAATATTACACTCAATTTACTTATAATTAAATTTCAATATTAAACATACTAACAATGGCTTTTTATATAATTTTATTGAGATAACTTAAATGTTTATGCTTTATGCTATTCCTTTTATATAACATGTAGTTGAGTGTTTATTTTAAAAATGATGTTTGATTCCCAGTTGGGTAAATGCACACTTATATGCCCAACCTGCTAAATTAATGATTATGTACTAAACATTACCATTTACTTATATTTACAGACAAATATATTACACTTATATATTACTTACAAGATACACCATGGCGTAAAATTTATAACTGCCTTTAATGCAACTAAGAAGCATTGTTGCCGTGGCATCCTTACATGTAGAAGTCCAAGGATGGATCAAAGTATTGCACGGAGCATGGCTACAGGCCGACTCAAACCATAACTTACTTGCTTCAACCATTTTAAATAAATTATACCGTTTCTAGTATCACTATCACACGTCAATAATGTTAGCTTAATTAAAAGCGAAAGAATATTTATTTCCAAAATCGCAAATTCGATGTGATTTTCAATTTAAGAGTCCATCGCTCCGCTAGCTGTTTATGAAGACTTCCATTACTTTTAAATCGTCCCGTTTTATATTTAATATTAACTAATGTTTAATTATATATTTTTTTGTAAACTAAATAGAAATTAACTCGCAAACAGTACCACTTGGTAAGGTGTCACGTATAAAACTGTCAAGTCAAATATCAATGTCAAGCACAGACCAACGAGAGCGGAACAAAAAGCAAAAAACAGTTCGGAAGTCATTAGCAAATTAAATATATTTTAATTACCTACGCTAACTTTAGTGCATAACGTAATTTGATTTCACTGGTTCCTAAACCAAGCGAGTCGTGAGTATATATGGATTCAAGTATAGTCAATATGGATTAAATCTCTTACAGGCTTTTCGAGGCATTTGAATAAATGTAAAACATTTAGCAAACTTTAGAGCCCTCTAGCGCCCAAACGAAGCAACTTTGGATAGAGGTAAGTTCTTTGGGTCAAATCGTCATATTTTGTACGAACTCAACATATCTAAAACATAAGTTATAATGTATATTCTACGTAGTTTTTAATTTACTTACGATGCTAATTCCATGTATCGGTGTCCAAAACAAAAATGATCCCTTCAAGCACAATTTTAACATAGTACGAAATGCTGTTAAACAGCTGTCCGTGTGAGGATGCAGGAGACTAGCACATGTTAATTCACCAATTTTAGAATTATTCAACATAAGCTTACTAACTTCTACCATTTTCGTATTTTTTTATTCCTATTCAAAATATTATACGATATGTTGTTGGCGACTTTCAAAAACAAATACCCAGAATGCTCTGAATAGGGCACAAAACTTAGTCAATTTATGGACTGAGTTCATGAGGTCGTGGAAGAAATCGTTTTAACATAAATTTAAATTCAATACACACTCGTTCTTCATTTTCAGCAACAATTACAAATAAACTAAAATGAATTATTGCAAGATTATTGAACTGAAGACGTGTATAAAATGTAATTAGAGCCACTTTGTACTTTTTTAATTCAGTTTGCACGTAAATGACCAAATTGAATAAAATGGTTCAACTCTTTTACATTGGTTTAGCAATCCCTGGAATAGCTATACATATTTTTAGTAAGGTAAGGGAAAAAACCCCTTAGGGTAGGCTTCGAGCCCCCTCAGTAGGGACGTATAGTTATTTGGTGATGATGATGATGAAGGGCAAACAAGCAACAATGGATTCTATGAACAAATTAGTGATACAGAATTTTTGTTTTAGGGATATAGGTACCCAGTTAAGGTCTATCCTACGTTTATGTAGGTTTTATCATTAGTTATCACTATCCTTAACCGCGTTAAACGTACATTTGGTACCATTAGTATCGCTGGTATTTTTAAAGTTTCGTCTAATGTAAACCCACGGTTAGACAAGGTCACTTTTCTTCAAAAATATTTCGTAAAACGTTTTTTTCAATTGTTAACGATTATGCTTTCTTTTCAGACATTGCAGCAATTGCAGTCGAAAATCGAAAATATTAATTTTCTTCGACTGTCAAAATAATATATAATCTTTAAAAAATACCTGTTGTCTATAGTATTTTTGGTAAAGTGCAAAAGTTCTAGAAATAGCCGCTATGACCGATTGTCGCTGCAGTCGGTAAATGGACGTTTGATGTGGTGTTTGTCAAGATTGTGCTATTGTGTGTTTACAGTGATTTATTTCCCGTTACTATAGTCCTAATTGAAGTATAAGCTTTTAAGGAGTAGATGAAGGTACGTAGAATTTATAGTAATCGTCTTTCATGTCACTATTTATCGAGAATACCAGGAGTGATTTGGCGCTTCGAGTCGTCTTTGCGTCGACCCTACTCTTTATGTCAGCTGTATACAAAGATCATACGCATTTACGGAATTATCATCAAAATAATGAATTAAAACCGTCCTTTAATGCAAAAGTAGATCTCAAATAGCAATCAGAGGGTTGTTATGACCTTTAATTGACTCTGTTAAACTGTGTGTGGTGTGACCGGACCTTCAAAAATAAGTTTAGATTTGACCATTTAAGGATAACGTCACAGAGGGTAATCCGTCATAGATATTATACAACTACGAGGAGAAAAAGTCGCAGCAAATAAATATATTTTACGTTTATATTTGACCAACTCATGTACTAAATCAAAGTGACACAACATATAAAGGGCGACAAAAACTTCAAAACTTTCCTCAATGACACACTTCATAGCAAAATATATACGACGACAAAAGTAATTAGGTTCCAAAAAATATAAAAACTGGAATCATTTATTTTCTTCCTTTAACATCTACCAATCTCCATACTAATATTATAAAGACGAAAGATTTTTATTTTTGTATGTATTATAACTCAAAAACTACTGGACCGATTTAAAAAATCCTTTCATCATTAAAGAGCTACGTTATCAATTAGTTGTAACTTATAACTTATCGACAAGGTGAAAGTGATAAATTCTTTTTTTGAAACCAGCCGATATTATTTTAGAGATAGATTTAAAACTAGAAAATAAAAACATGTTATTTATGCACTTAATGTGCATAACAATGTTCAGCTTTTAAACTTTTAAAACCACTTTTATTGTCACATTGCTAAAATTACAAAAACGTATTTTTTAATGGTTCTTCAGAATTTAGATGAATGGATGTTTGTTACTATGTATCTCCATAACCGCTCAACGGAACTCGCTTAGAAGACATTGATGTATAGACATAGTCTGAAAGAACACATAGGATATTTTTTTTTATTTTATCGCGGACGGAGTAACTGACAACAGCTAGTATTAAATAGTTTTATGTTCTTATATAAAGATGTATTACATCATATATCAAATCATCTCATCAAATTTTACGACAGTCGGACATTATGTCGTCATAAAAGTGAAACTATTTCTTGTGTAAGTCAAATTTTATTTATCACCGTTATTATATCAGTTTAATAGTATACATGAATTAATCCAATCAATATCTACAATCTACAATAATATAATAAAGGGTAGACGTAGACTTCTTTGTTAAGCATCATCATCATCACCAGCTCACTAAACGTCCCCACCAAAGGGCTCGGAGTCTACCCTAAGTAAGGGTGACTAGGCCTTAGTCAACCACGCTGGCCAAGTGCGGGTTGGTTGACTTCACACATATCTTTGAATTTCTTCG
>JAOCNA010000015.1:5345621-5357398 GCA_026546675.1 Papilio helenus | reverse complement strand
AAGAAATGAGTTTGTACAGCGTGGTTGCCTCGGGGCGCGCGCGGGTGGCCGAGTGCTGCGCCGCGCTAAAGACCTCCTGTCAAACTGTGACAGCCTGGTGTCAGGGCTGTCGACTGGTATAACATTAATTTGAAAGATCCCCCTAATTAAAACAACTGGAATCTCTAAATTCGATATTATACCCAACAAAACTGTAATAAACCAAATGAACCATTAAATTCAAAAGTTACTGGTTTTACATGACAAAGGTAGTTTAAAAATGAATCTATCGTTTTTACGTTTTGAAAGAATGTTGCCATGATATGAATTATTAATACTAACAGAAGTTTGAATGCATGAACTAGCAACCCTAAAGTTATTACGGCAACGGAACAAACTCGTTTGTGTCGGCTTAAATGAATCGCGTGACTTGGAAAAACAATTCGCTCGGAAGTACGCCGGAGTAGGCAACACTTGAGTTTGTTTTTTGTTACAGATATGACTGTTAGGAGAAATTTCTACTGATACAGAGAAAACTGACTTGTAAAAAATGTTCGAGACATTATAAACTAACTTCCTAACTTTACCCTTACCTTATCAATTTAAATTGATAATCTCGTATTTTTGGGAAGTTCTAAATATTCCTGCAGTTTCACTTTGTTTGTGATTACACATTAAGTACGAACTTCACATAACCTAAGATTAAAAGCTGTCAAAAGCTTTATAAGATTGATCATAAGCTCGTTGTAACTAGAATGTCAGTATTGACTACTGTATTGGTTTTACCGCAAAAATCAATCATACGTTTTAATGAGCCGCGTCCATTACAACCACAAAGCACCAGGCGAGCATAAGCCGGTCGGAGCTTCACTCATCTATTAGCCTGTCACTCCTTATCCTGCGTTCTTTGATTCTCATTACTCATTATTAAAAGTAGCTACCGTTATTTATGTGCTCCGGGTTACGAAGCCGAACACGGCTGTGCAAACGTATCTGTTTAACCTTTTAACCCGCGTTTTAAAAAAAAAACATTAATTACTTTTTTTATCTTGTACTGTAGGAGTTTTATTTAATTTTGTTAGTAGCTAAACTACAGTATAATAAAAGTTAATTAAATAACAAACAGTGCCTCTTAACTGTAGGGAATCTTCGGTAGTTGGTTTTAATTTATATGTAAAACGCTGCTCAGCGCGCTGTCACTCACGATCATTGAACGACCACGGACAGACGGGCTTCATACAAATATGCAAACATTCTTTTTAATTTTTGTATTTTTGCTTGTGTTGCTATATAAGTGAAAACCTTAATTGCCATAATTATAGTGATGTTTGTACGTAAGAGGATCAAAAAGCGTGTCTTACTTCTAGAAAAGTTCAAACTTCTAGTAAAATCGACTACTGTTATCTTTATTTACGTGACTTCACTATCGACTACAGAAACATCTTGTTATAAAAAATATATTTTTTTTGTTTTTACTTATGGAGCGCATACGCAGTCGATGTGTAAACTTTAGCTAGAGTTTGTATAAGTGTACTGGTGCACTTTGCTGATGGCTGCATGACGTCACGTGACGTCACTGATGGTATTAAGGAGACGAGCACGGGTCGTGGACAGTATTCGTAAGGGAGTTAGCAAACATACGGCTAATAAAAGCCGTCGACCGCTTGGCGCTAACAAGGCGCTCGGCTCTTGTACACGTACAATAAAAACGCCCGATTTTTATTGTTGCCCCTCGAGAGTAGCACGTAACGACCTATTATTAAATAACAATTAGTTATGGTTTGTTAGTTTATTATGGTCTTTTATATAAGTTTTTTATGTTGTTGGCATTATTTTTAATAGATAATGCAAAAATCTAGATGAATTTTAAGGTTAATTAATTGCTTCAACAGTTATCTTTATCCAAGATGTTGTCAAGGACTTGAAAACTGCATAATTAATTTCTGAAAGTCAATAGAATTAAATTGATTTCATTTACAATCAACATCAATTTCTTGTCAGCATAAATTGCGATGCGTTATTTTTTCAATCAGTAATTTACAATTAACCTCATCGCATTGTCCTTCGCTTGATTGCGGACACATGTCGCCAAAACAAACAAACAAACAGACCGCTGATTACTGTAATGTATTGGTTTTTTGACCTGCGGCAAATGTAGGGTAGTCGACCCAACGGACGATTGGGTCACTGATGAACTTCGTAACAAAATGTTTAATTACGATGTTAGGATATTTGATATTCATTTTTCTGCACTATATTGGATAGTTTTTAATACGTTATACTACCTAAATTAAATGGATACCTACTACAAAAAACTTAGGCAATGTTTCAAGGCACGCTTTTGTACCTCGACTAGCGCCTTTCGCGGATTTTAGACAAATTAATATGCAAAATTTGCAAAATGCAACCTTGACTAATAAATAATTAAGTACTTAATCTGACAACATATGGCGAAGCATATTTATGAATTAATTAACCACGTCGATGTACATAACATCAATCATCAAACAATTAAAACTTGTGTTGAAATAAACAGGTGCTATCTCCCCATTCCCTCAAAAAAGCGAGATACCAACATGTTAATACACAAGTAAACATTTCCAGCAAGACAATGACTACACCTTTTATTTTATACAACAATAAATAAACAACTGTCAACGAATTGTAGATAACCTAAAACCTTCGTCATGACCCATTGACAATAGCGGAAACATTCGATACATATCTGATGTCATATCCGGTTAATGCGTACTTCCGGTGACAGGGGACAGCTATCCCAGGGGATACGCCTCCTTAGGGACGTTGCCTTATTAGACGCGAATTTACATAAACTTGTGAGTGTAGACACACTCGAGGGATTTCGGTGTCATAATTAGTACATTTATTATTTTACAATTGGACAAACTCAATATAGATTAAAAAATACAGCATCATTTAACTGTCATTTCCGAGCATTTATTGCATTTGTTTTTAAAAAACTCCAACTCTATAAAAATACGCATCTGCGCGTGCGCAGGAATTCAAAAACAAAAAGTTCGAGATCAAGCAAGCGATCATAGCACGTTAACCCTAAACTAACCGGAGAATATTAATTTTAATGTTGTTTTAAACTTTCTAAGGGACGGGCGTTATTTTTTTTGTAGCCTCGAGTGAGAACCCGGGCCCGTGATGGATGGACGAGCGCCGTTGAGGCGGACCGGTCATTATAAAACAATAACACATGGGAAATGTCCGGTACAATTTGTGGCCAACTACAATCGTAACTATATTATCGGATGACCATGAATTGCTTTTATTAACAGGGATAATATCAATTACAATAATTTCAAGCAATCGATCTCAAAGGCAAAAATATTAATACTTTTCTATGGTGTTAAATAACTGCAAATAACTTGTAACTATTCAACTTTATCAATATTTCCTTTCATTTGTTACAGGTAAGTGCAAAATAATTCAATTGAGACTCTACGGTGATATAAGGTAAGTACTATCAGGAAAATTGACGGTCATACACAACTGTTCAGTTCTCAGTTTCGTTAGATTTATCTGAATGTTCGGATTATCCAGATAAAATTGAGCGTGTGTCTCTGGCTTTAAATTTATTAGATGTTATCAAGCAAATATACCGTATTTTCTTTTTTCGGACAACATTTTTAATTTAGCGACTGCCAGGTTTTTCTTGTAATTTCAATTAAACTTTGTCTTACGATGATAATGTCTCTGGATTCTTTTATTTTTTTTTTTCAATACACGGGATTTTATGACATCTATTTCTGTTGTGCCTGTTTTATTCTTACTTCTCTTCAACTTTAATCTTAATATTTTCCAAGTGCAACAATAAATACTTTTCTCTCTACCATTTTAAATCATTTAATTCAACAATTTAAATGTTTAATCAAACAATTTGATTTTAATTTAGTGTAATTTATTTCGACGTTCACTGCATCGTGCGAAGTATAATTGCTACGAAGGTAAACTGTTCCAAACAACAGCAATTACAATCAGAATCATTTAAACAACGTCTAGGTATCGTTACGTTAGTGCAATGACTGCCGATTGCCGACGGCCGACGGCGGTAAACACTATAATCGCGGACCTCGGCAGCCGGCATCATTCCTAACACAAATTATTATCTTATAACTGTATAGAGGTATTTACTTGAAGATTATTTCAAAAATATTAAGAAACTTCTGATAAAATTTTGAATTATTCTATATCGAAAAGTTATATTGAAACTTCTGAAGTTTACGGTAACATGCTTTGGTTTTATTGTTATGGTTTGGATTGTGTAAAAGATGACATTATCAAGAATAAAGTGATAACTGAGATGTCAGGAGAAAGACTAGACTAACGCGCTCCTACAAGTGTAGTAGAAGAATGGAGAGGTGATGTCCTTTGTTGTTTAACACGTGACAGAAGTTACTTGTTCTCAAAATCAAATGATTATACAAAGAGTGAAACAATTAGTAAGACTTTTTGCAGAATGTAGCTTGTATATAACTTTCTTAAATCTTCCTTTGATTTGATTGAAGTTAACGAGTCTTAAATAGATTTAATAAACGTATCCGCGTGTTCCTATGAATACAAATATTAAGTAAATCGGTGATATATCTCAGAGCGACGGTTAGTTGGCCAGTGGCCAGTGCTGCCGGTGGCCATCGCCGGCGGCCAAATGGACACAGATTTAACGCTACTGCCTTCTTGTGTGGTCCATGCTTTATATCAGGATTGCTAGATTTATATCATTTGTAACTCTACGTAATGTTTATTATTTCTTATTAGCTTTCGCCCGCGACTCCGTTCGCGTGGAATAAAAAGAACAAAAGTAAGTAGCCTATGTGTTCTTCCAGACTATCCTTTGCATCTATGCCAAATTTCATCGAGATCCGTTTAGCAGTTTAGGCTACAAAGTCTAACAAACATAGGTTTTTGATAGCACATAGTGACCGCACTATCAAAAACCAATATATGATCATTGAAAACGATTAAACAATCATATGCGATAGCAGATAAAAAAATAGCATCATTTGAAACAATACAAGAAATTGAACATTACAATCACGTAGTACTTGTCTGCACACCTCATTTCTGAGAACGGCGTGATGTGAAACTTTTGTTTACGCGTTAGGTGTGTGAAGTAGACGCGCTGGGGCATTATTCAAGAATTCTGCGGACAAACGGTCGCTGATTATAAAGTGAGGTGTTAAAGGAAACTCGTATTGTATGACCTCAGTATAAGCTGCATAATAATTGAATATTTTATAGCACACCTATGTTTAAATTTCCAAAGGGAAAGGGAAAGGGAGGGACTTTCAAATACTGCATTATAATTGTGAATTTATCGTCACACTTAAATTGATAACTACTACTGTTATAAAAAAAAATGTATTTTTGTATGTATTGAAATTGCTTAAAAAGTACTAGGTCGTTTTCCAAAAAAAATCACTATTAAAAAGCGGAATCAGTGAGTAACAGGATTTTTTTTATTATTTTCTTAATGTCAAGGGAACGATCGGGAGCCACAGCTAGTTATATAATAAAAATTAAAAAGTACATTAATATTGAAAGCCTGTTAAACTAATCGTTTATATTGGACCGGACATTATAAGCTTGTCTTGATAGCTGACGAAAATCAATTTTCTCCGGCAATTTTTCAAGAAATAAACCCACATCGTAATTTCTGCGAGATCGCCTGTGCCAATAAACAATTTCCCCATGTCTAACAACCTGTTGTCCAAATTACAATCTTAGATACACTGTTTTAAAGTTCATTTTATCTTAATTTACCTGAATGTGGAAGTTGGTTACCACTTAGTGGTGCTTTCTACGTTGAAGTATTTACGTGCTGTTGTAAAGGTTCTTAATGCGTAGCTGTAAGGTTCATTTTGATGTATTTAGTATGGTGTAAAGTTTGTGTGGGTCATAACTAGTTAGCGGAGTGCGTATTACCGCGCCTTGTTGCCCTTTTTCGGCTGCACCTAATTGTAGGTTCGCGACGCCTCGCACGCCGCGCTCTTTTATAGGGCTGTACATCGCTCTCACCTGTACATATTTTTTATAAATATTTTTTTAAAACTGATATTTATAATGATATCAAACACATCTTTACTATCAAGTATTAAAAAAGATTAATGTAATGAGTCCTTAAATTAAATAAATGAACTCTAAGACGTAAAGAGAATATTTATTGTTTTTGAGGTTTTTTTCCATAGTTTAAAATAACTTTATCTTTTTTGTCAACAAGAGTATTCAACAAATTGTAAACTTTTATAAAAGGATTTCACACACCGTACGGTGACAACACTAGCGATCTCAGAATAATTAATAGCTGTATGCAGTGCATAATCTGTCGGCGTCGTGTGTGGCGGCCCTAAGTGCGCGAAGGCGGGCCGCTGACGGTCCCAATTGAAAAATAAACATGGTGAGTGATGGCGCGCCGTGACGCGCCGAGTCGCTCGCACCCGCCGCCATCTTGTCTTCGATTCGCAAACCCAAATGGCGCGCTTTTATCGTAATTCAAAATCAATTAGAGTGTGCGCACTCCTGAAACTAAATTATCGCACAACTGTTTAGTTTCGCTTTGATCCCTATGACCTTATATGGAGGTGCACACAATACTCAATTTTTAGTTGTACAACTACACAGTTGAATGGGCTGCGAAACAATCAACTGGGCCAAACTTTCTTCCAAAACTTGCGGGATTGATTAGCTATGGGAAATTATTGGTTTCTTTTTGATATTTTTAGTAAACATTTAGGTAACCTTCAATGGTTGAATAATGCATTTTCAACAACACTCCAGAGTACATGCAATGAATTAGATGTCTATTGTAGAGTATGAATTGTTAGAGAGGATATTTGATTTGTTAGTCAAAGGTTAGTGCGCGAATCGTGATATATCTCGGTTCTTAATGTACGTATTTGCGGTCAGCGTCGCTCGCTTGAGTAAACAAAAGAACGAGAATAATAAATCTCACCAGTATGAGACGCTTGAGGCAAAACCTCAGCCAACTTAGGGTTGCTACATATTTGTTGATCACTAAAAACTTTTTAAACATACTGGAATTAAAAAGAAATAGCCTATGTATTCTTCCAGACTATCCTCTTAATCTTTGTCGCATTTCATCAAGATCCGTTCAGCAGTTTAGGCTACAAACTCTAACAAACTTTCATCTAAACTTTTGCATTTAAAATATTAGTATATGATATCTATGTTGCTGTGAATTTAGGATAACTGTAAAAAGTGGTTTAATAAGTACTATAGTTTTTTTAACATTTCGACAGCCCTACGCATGAAGCGAGGGGAGAAATGGTTTCGATTGAAATTCGTTTTGCTCTTGTTTATTTGGATAATGATTTCGGAAGAGGCTATCGTTTAAATCGGCTTTTGATGGTGGCGCTAATGTGAAAACAGATTTAAGTTACGTTACCTAAGGCGAAGTGTTATCCACTGCATTTGTAAAGGTGATTTTAAGGTTTTAATCGTACCTTTTGGAACATATTATATGATAGAGATTGCTCATTACTGGATATCAAATGATCTTAAATAAATAGATAACCTCAAAAGGATAAAATTTTTGTTTAATCGAAAGATATTTTTTTGATGAAATCGATCTATTCTTTACATCATATTAATATTGTAAGTGACCGTTTCACTTAAGTATAACTTGACACTGTTAAAAAGTGCTTTAATTAAGGATAAAAATAGATATAAAGTTAATAAGACAATTAGTGCTTATTTACTCGCTATTTTTTATCATCGCTTGTGATATTTCTGTTGCAATTAAGTGTATTTTTTACCTTCAACATTATCGGGCAAAGTCCTTTCTTGGGGCTTTTAAGTTATTGTCGCCATTGCAAGTAAGTTGATAGGGCAATTGGCAGGGCCGCCTCGTATCTGTCCACGTCGCGTATAAACTTGATAACGAGTTTTTAACTTGATGTTATTTACACTTGACCGCAAAAACATTGTTGACCGAATGGTAGATATTTTTTTTAAACAAATGTTAAGTATTATGTACGGTCGGTGAGAATCGTTATTACTCACATATGTTAAGTTGTGTTAATTTACTTGCTGCATTAGGTTTTTTGCATTTCATAGAAAAGTAACTTTTGCTCGTGACTTCTTCCGCGCAGAATTAAAAAATCTAGTAATAAACATAGCATTTAGTTTCCCAACAGTGAAGTTTTCAAAACGATTCATTTGTTTCAGAGCCAGAATGTAAACTATGAAATCTTTCCTTTTAACAGTATTAGTATAACATTTTTTAATTGAAGAGAGACTTAGGACCATATAAGTGACTAGCTTAAGTACTGGCCAAGCGTATTACGTGATAAATACATAATAATAATAACATAAAACGTATCCCTTATCAGTATTTATGTTCAACAAATTGCCCTTAGCAATGATCAATTCAAAGTCGAGTCGATTAGCAAGGCAATGATTCAAAATATATTCGAGTTTTAAACAAAATTTCTTTATATTCTACTATACGATGCCTATTTAATGTGACATTGAGTGTACTTAAATTTTACATTTAAATATTGAAATTAAACTTACTATTTTAATTGGTTATTTAGTGAAGAATTTTCATACTTAATGTACACTTAATAATTCTTCGAACAGCAGATTCAGACTGCATTAAAAAGAGTGTAATTTAATGTAAATGTATGTATGTATGGAATTACTCTGGCTATTTTGTTATCGTTTGAATTCCGAGAGATGTCGCGCTAAAAGCTGCCATCAGTCTTTGAATGCGATTGTGTTAGTAAGGTTTATATGGGGCTGTTATTTAAATTGGTTTAATAAATATAAAATTAAATGATATTACGTTATACTATTTTTCCCAAAAGTTAAAACTGTTCAATGTCATTATTAATAGTCGTGTAATTTTGAATTAGTATTAATTAATGATATTGGTGTAAACATTTCTCGGTCGAAGCAGACACGTCAAGGAAGTGCAGCAAAGGGGAATGATTGACCGCTTCCTCCTGCGCCTACACCGGGCCCTTTGTTTTATGCTCGCCTGGTACCACACACATGCCGACCCCCCTTTTATTTAGTTAAAATAATAATTGAATTATGACAATTATTAAATAGTTGTGTTTGTTAATTATTATTTACATCGACTAATGATATTTATTTTTTAAAAGAATTTTTAGTATCTAAAAACTGTACAAAGAAATATTTGCATAAGAAGAATGTGGCAAAAAAATATTTATTAATTTACTCGAGGTAGGTATGTTTCCTGTCGGTGTGTATGTGAAAGTACATAAGGGCATATTCACATAGTAAAATATTTGTACACCGTCTAAGGCGATGTCCAAACCCGGCAGCGGGGTCATCAGTCACACAGCTTCTGATGTGATCGAAGAGTTGTGCTTGACTTTTGACCCCTTATTCGTACCGGTACTATCCGAAGCGACCTCTATAGAAAATAATGTAAATGATTTTTATTTAAACTCTAAATCTATTAAGACGAATGTACCGAGACGAATAATAATGTATTACAAACTATTAATAATACAGTAATAATTTTATAAGTTTACACAAGTCAAAAAACCTATAGATATCATTTTTATAGTCATGTTTCTGAGTAGAGATTCAATAAAAGTTATGAAAAGATCTTTGTTTTTAAAAGAATGTTATTCTAGTGAAAAAATATTCGTGTTTTTAGCGAATTCGTCGTAGGCAGGCGGCACGTCGGCGCTCCGCGGGCGCTTGTAATTGCCGCCCAATGTTTATTTTGTTCGTCCCTCGACTTGCGCTATACCCCTCCCTTTCTCTCCCATGTACATTCATATCACCTCTTTCCTTTCTTGCCTTTGTAGGGCTACTTATATTTAATTTATCACTTTAACTTTTGAATATCACTTGATGTACTAAATGGTTTAAGTGCAACTTACTACGTTGAATTTAGGACCTTATTGAATTGTGTATTGGTGTATTTCAATCAATTAATATAATGATTTTCCGTTGGATACATCGATGTTTATGGATTGATATTCTCTATTCTAGTTTATAAATCACGTTTGTATTATTGATTGTAATTATCATGGCCGAGTAAGTTAAATACCTTGCGGTCACGCGATCTTCGGAAAAGGATTTATTTGTTGACATTACATGATGTCGTGACTGTAGCTCGCAGCTCGCAGCTCGCAGGCAGACGGTTAGAGATGGTAGAGTTTGATTTGTGTTGGCAATTACATACTAGCTTGTTCTATCTAAAACTAAAAATTGTGCTCTCGAGACCAGACGTAATGGCTAAGTTTCTACCTAATCTAGCTCAGCTAAATAAGTATTACAAATGCATACCTTTTTAAATATTCATGAGTCACATTTAAAGTTTAATTAAATCACTAAAACTGTAATTGTAACGTATATCAAGTCATGCAAGAATTTACCAAACTTTTTGCAAAAATAAGCTACTAAATTCGCTTGTGTTCAATCGGAGGCGAGCATACGACAGCAAGCTTTATGGAGGCAATTAAAAGCTCAGACGACATAAAGCTTTAGTCGCGATCGCTAAATTCAATGCGACCGCTCGTTCCCTCACCATATTCGGTTTATTGACTCCGCACCTGATCTTTTAAGTTTTGCGCAGACGTAAAGTTTCTGGATGGTCTTAGCTTTTATATGAGAATTATGTAGAGGCTTCTTAATTTATTTACCTAATAACGTTTTCCGTGTCACGCAATAGGTCAATATTATTTTCTTTGTTAGTTGATTCTTAGAGTTTTTTTTCTTCATATCAATATTTGATTTAAAAAAAAACCCCGGCGATCGTTTACAAACAAAACTTTATGATCAGAGCATAGAACGCTACATTTATCTGACCCGGTGGTAATAAGTCATTGGAGGAACGACTTATTCCGTCCTGAATATACTGTGCTGGCTACCTTTTGTCACAATTTTGTACTACCTTTATTCTAGTTTGGTAATGTTGGATAGAATAAAGATAACTAAATCTGGTTATAATTTTAATTAAAAAACGGTTTTAGTTGTATTTCGAGACTTGCTAGCTGTTCTACCAATATTGTAGGATTTAAATGGATATTAAAAACATTTTGCATAAGTTTACTGCTATTTGTTGACTTTAGCCTTGACCTAAATCAATAAATAAAATTATTTCTTTTGTTACAGCTAACTCTCCCGAGAATGTCAGCAAGTGGGCCGAAATCAGGAGGAAGGAGGCTGCCGAGCACCATCACTGAATACAATAGGGTCAAGCTGCAATTTAAAACAATACCATTTATGTTTTAAGAATTAAATTAAATCATGTTCTAGTTCAATTTTTGTTTCTTTTACATATTATTTATGAATAAACTAAATTGCAAACAATATTTTATGTAGGAGGAAAGATTACACACCTTTATTTAGTAAATGTTATTCTACAAACATTGTTTTACTGAACCTACCAGTTTTATTGTGAATACTACTTTTGGTCTTCACATTCTAGTTTTAACTCATGACTTCGCGCGGAATTAAAAAACTTCTAGTGATGAATATGTCCTGTGTTACTAAGAGACAATGGGGCTTTCCTATGGTGAAAGAATTATTGAAATATGCAGTCGTTTTTGAGTATTCATTAAAAATGTAAATCTTTCCTATCATGAAAATGGTATAAAATTTTTATTTAACTTTACAAATACAATTATTGGTATTTAGACGTATTCCCGTTGGGAGGTTATATCATTTGTGATAATTTTTACCCCTATATGCGTCATACAAAAGTTAACCATTAGCGCACTGGGTTTTCATTCTCCAAATAACTCTATAATTCGACATCTTAATCATCA
>JAOCNA010000015.1:5290730-5308453 GCA_026546675.1 Papilio helenus | reverse complement strand
GGTAAAACTTGCTGTATGTGCGTGGAATCAACGATTGTGCCTTGTGTGTTGCAGTATGACGCTTGTCTTAATTAGTTTTGCCCAAGTCGGATCCCTCGATTACGGGATTGCAGACTGTTTGACCTCCATGAGTTTAAACATTAATAAAAGGCCTATAACTATCCACATTTGATATAATGATGGCGAATTGTTGTTGGGTGATGCAAATTTGATCGATACCCATATTTTACTCAATGAGTACAAGTCGACGAGTTCCTGATTAATTGAATTATATTTTGATACCTGGCTAAGCTATCTTGATCATGGTTGGTGGAGCAAATGCATTTGTCTTATGTGTGGTGGTTGCTGGAGGGAGCAGAGCTCTCAAGGCCGCGATATTAATCGTACAACGAGGGACCCCACCCCGTGAGACGAACTGAATGTTCCCAATGCGCTCTGCAGACTTATGTCTGTGCTGACTATGGCTTGATGGTGATGCCTTATTTACACTTGATAGTGTACAACGAGCATTGATATGCGATCATCGATTGAATTTGTGCTTACGCACTTACAATGAGCTAAAGCTCTTGCTGGTTTACCAGTATTTTACGGATTCCAAAGGCCGAATGCTTACCCTTGTCGGGGGGAGTGCAATCACTGGTCGGCGCTCACCGCACATGGCGGGTGTACATTTGGAGCCATGTGCCTCCTCACATTTTCTTAAATTGGAAATGAGGGGAGCGAATACACTTGTATTGGGTATTGTGAATATTGTAAATCTAATACAAGTGATGTTAACTTCATCTTTTGCAATCGCAAAGGATTTTATTTTATTAATAATTTTAAAGCATATACCTGATTTTGGATGTTCAAGACTAACATACATTCTTCGTAATAATAACCTTAAAAGAACTGATTACTATAAACACAACGTATAAAGAGGTCCTAACCCGAGACGATCACATAAAGAATTTATTATTGGCCAAACAAATTAATGAAAATTTTAGAAATATTTGAAATTTATATTTTTCTGGTTTTTCGGCGTGTTTGAAAAGAGACATGATTTGAAGAGAAAGGGAGAATGGTTACATTATGTAGGTGTATCAACGCAATTCGAAGTTTGCGCGAACTATGTCTGCTCGTCATACCCATTAAATGTTAGATAAATATGTGGTTCCGATATAGCTATAAGATGCCCGTTCGTAGGCACTGTGTGACCGGGTCGCTGGACGGCAAGCTGATCATCTGGGACACATGGAGCGGTAACAAGGTGCAGGTCATACCACTGCGCTCTGCCTGGGTGATGAGCGTCGCCTTCGCTCCTTCGGGCAACTTTGTCGGTAAGAATCGGAGCTAAGACTCACCTCATGTTCTATCAAATACAAAGTTACGATGGAACTTGTCGGACGACACACACACTTATCTTCGCTGAGTTCCAGATTCTTATAATCAGCTTTGTGTATTTATGTATGTTTGTTAGCGTGCGGTGGAATGGACAATATGTGCACGGTGTACGACGTGAACAACCGCGACGCAACTGGCGCAGCCAAGATGGTGCGCGAGCTGGCCGGTTACGAGGGTTTCCTCAGCTCCTGTCGCTTCCTCGACGACACCCACATCCTCACCGGCTCCGGCGATATGAAGATGTATGTCTGTTTACTTATTACTATTTGAATTTTGTCATATGTTTTATAAGGTAAACGCTGATGTAAGTTAAATTTTAGGAATTTGATAAAAGACCTAAAATATCTCAGGCCCTAAGTCATATTGTTCCTAAGCTGCCAATGATGATTGAAGTTGAATGTCTTTAGATGCGTTTGGGATTTGGAAGCCGGCAAACGGGAGATGGACTTCAACGCGCACGCCGGTGACGTCGTCACCATCTCTTTAGGACCAGGTAAGAGGAATACCTCCGTAAAGTACTTACGAAGTTCCTCAATACTTTATTTTATTTTACGTTTGTTAGACATGAAGACATACATAACGGGTTCTGTGGACCGCACCTGCAAGCTGTGGGACGTCAGGGACGAGAAGGCCAAGCAGACATTCTTCGGACACGATGCGGATGTCAACAGCGTTTGTGTGAGTAAAATACTCCAGACCGTACTATGCATACGATCAGTAAATATGCAAGTGCCGAAGTTATAATCTTAAGCACAATTCATTGAAGTCTTGATAGATCTGCTCTGTATTTTGTATGAGTTGTTCAGGCCGCCAGTGCCAGGTGCAACTATTCTTGTATTTTCTACTTTTAAATTATGACTAATATGTATTTGTGCACCTGAAGTACCATCCGAGTGGACAAGCCTTCGCTACCGCTTCAGAGGATAAGACAGCGAGACTGTTTGACCTTCGCAGTGACCAGCAGTTGGGTCACTATACTCCGCCGGGGAACAGCGGCTTTACTAGCTGTGGTTAGTACCAATATTTTAAAGCTTAAAAATATACATTAGAAATACTTGATCTTTGTTGCTTGAGGCTGGCACTATTGAAGGATACCCACTTTAGCGTTACTCATAATTTTGCATTTCTATTGTTTTTAGGTACTATTGTATAATTTGATACTGACCCCTTTGTTTTTTTTTTTATCTTACTTTACTTTATTTTAACTTCTACATATACTTCATACTACCATTGTTTTTCAGTTTTCTCATTGTTTTTAAATATAATGACTAAGTACATACGATAAAATATTTATGTCAATAAAAATGGTGTGCATATTTTTTTAGTATGACATTTATTGTCCCTCTACCCTTGTTACAAAGTGACATTACCCAAAGTTATGTAAAGGTAGTTTATGACGCAAATCGATGGCAAACACGGGCCCCTGCTGAATACACTCGGAGACAGCTGTCTTAAACAATTGGCTTGTTTTCTTCATTGCCAATGAAGCGAACAAAAACGTACGATAAATAAGTTTATTATAATGTCAGATGCAAATGTCTATAATTCTGAAATAAAATATCTTTATAAGTTAAGTAAAAGGCGATTATTTTGATGTTAAGTTAGACAACTTGAAACTTGACTACAAATATTAATAAATTCACAATACTTAAGACAGTTTTATCATTTGATGTTTAGAAGTATGTATTTAATTTTTTAAATTCCAGCTCTGTCTCTCAGCGGGAGATATCTGTTAGCTGGATCCGATGACAATGCGGTCCATTCGTGGGACACGTTAAAAGTAGCTCACACAGGTATGTGTTAACTACTGTAGTCCATGGTCGTCGCCAGCTGACGATCTAAAGGGGGCAGGCTTATAATCAAGAGGGGTAGACTGGTGATCAATGGGGGCTAGTAATAAAATTACGTTTTAATTCCAAAGGGATTGCTTGTCAACTTGTGATCCAATTTCTTAATTGAAAACTAACAAGTCGTTTTTCAGTTATCTATTAGCTAGTTATTTCAGTAGGAAGGGACATGTCTATAGGGACATTTATTTCATAATGTACGTAAAGAGTCTAAATATTCACATTTGAAAAAATGACAACAAATGTTTTGCTAGTATTAGGTATTGCAGTAATATATCATTATTTTCAGGTACCCTCAACGGACATGAGAACAGGGTGACATCTATCTCTGTTGCCCCCAATGGGATAGCTATGGCGAGCTGCTCCTGGGATCAGAGCGTACGGGTTTGGGGCTAAAAAGTTCAAAGACCATGTAAAAGATGAAGTAAAAACCATTATATCACATATTCTCTGCCTACACTATTTATGGATGTAAGATTATTTATTTTTGTTGTATTAAAATTAATTTTAATATATTTAGCTATTCGCTCATGTTCGGAGATGTACGGGTGAAATTTGATTAATATCGCTATAGAAATGATGAATTTAAGCCATGTTTTACATTTAGTTACTTAATTATTAGAAGAACAACTTAAGTTTATTCCAGAATGTTTCGTCCTAGTAATAAATATTTAGATGTTAAAACTGTACTTAGTCTTCAAGTATGAAAGGAAGGCTCTTAGAATGTATGCGTTTATCATCTTTTAACTTATTTAAATGTAATATATGAATTTTAATAAGTATTAGATGTTGCCCGTGACTTCGTCCACGCAATATTAAGATAAAAAGTAGCCTGTAATATGCCAGTTAATGTTAGCTACACTCCAGTGAAAGTTTGGTCGAAATGTTCAGTCCAGCCGTTTCGGAGATTACCCGGAACAAACGCGTCTTGCGGACAGACAGACAGACACAAAAAAAAAATTAAATATGATTTTTGTTATCAGCAACGCAAATACATCATCTTCCCGAAATCTGGTATTTTTCTTTTGATGTTACAAACAGACTCTCCAATTTTATTATATGTATAAAAATGAACAGATATATAGGTACTTGTGTTTGCAATATTATGAAATATTATCTATAAACATCGTATTCACTTAATCAATGTTTACAATTAAATACTATAGTTTTATGTTTTAAATTTGGCATCTGTGCGTTTATTAAATTAAATAGTGTTTTATTAACAATAAATTATTTAATTAATAAAGTAGTTTTAACGTTCCCTTTATCTTCCTGTCATTCCCAGATAAAGTGAGGCCCTTAGTTTTTAGATTAGCAATGTTATAAAATTGTCATTCCTGAAGCGCCTTTGTGAAATAAATAGCAAATAACTAAAAAAAAATTGCGTAAAAAAACGCGAAAAACCCATTAAGAAGCAGGAATATAAATAAATAAACTAAAAACTATAGTGTATATATTTCTGTAGCATCAGCAATTTTCATTAAATCATCTAAATTAAAAGCTTAAATTCGAATGAATGATTATTTATAAATAACTTAAACAATTAATAGTTACATTTGATATGATGATTGAGTTAGCAGAGACAGCATCCTCTTTGATCTTACAATCTTCTCATAAGAGAGCAGAAACCGTTATGTCCTTATCAAGATTTTACATAAAATTTATGGTACATTAGTGACGATCAGAATACTTGATGAACGATACCAAGAAGCACATCGGACGTGGCGCATATAGCAGGTACATTGTGTTGCAAAACAAATGATTTTCCGAGCAACGGTATTTCGTAAACACATCTCAGTCACTCAAGTCCCTACAACTCTTGTCATTGCTCGCACCACCTCCGAACTACAATGTTCTTTTGCAAAAGACTGTTCATACCAACGAAGCTAACAAAATTATGTTACGCACTAATGATCTCTGTACTAATCGTGGTGATATTCTGTCGTTTACATTTCAAACATAAAACGAAAAAATTGGACGTAAACAGCGAATTATTTAAAGAGGATGAAAACCAACCGACTAATTTTGTACCTTATGACGGTAACCTGAGATATATCGTCCGTTGGGTAAATCCTACTAACAAAATGATAGAGTTCGTGGAGGGTTCACGACTGTTTGTGATGAAGAGCTGCGTCTGGTCGAACTGCTACATCACCGACAACAGCAATATCCTGAACTCATTCTCCGGATTCAGTGTCGTCTTATTCGACAGTCCGGATATGAATTATTTTGAGAGTTCAAAACATTTGCCAAAAGAACGATACCAGCACCAAAAGTTCGTGTTCGTGAGCGGCGACGCTGCCTCCAGTCTTCCCATCTGCAACGATATGTGGAATAACTATTTCAACTGGACATGGACGTACAAGCTAGACTCGGATGTAATCTGGAGATATCTCGTCATCAGAGATGTTAAGGGAAAAATTATCGGACCTCAAAAGGATATGAATTGGATAAAACCTGAAAATATGTTGCCCGTAGATAGTGCGTTTATAATGAAGTTAAGATCTAAAACGAAAATCGCAGCTTGGTTTGCGTCCAACTGCAAAACGGATAGTCAAAGAGAGAACTTCGTTAAGGAGTTGGAAGTTTACTTATCAGAATATAATTTAGAAATAGATATCTATGGAGATTGTGGTAAACTTAATTGTCCAAGAATTATAATGGGGAGGTGTCTAGAGATGTTGGAGAAAGATTATTTCTTCTACTTAGCGTTCGAGAGCGCCCTAAGCGAGGACTATGTGACTGACATACTGCTACACGGGCTGAAGCACGACGCTGTACCTGTCGTCTTCGGCGGGGCCAACTACACGAGGTAACACCTAACAAGATACTAACTATAGATATATAATATCATGTTAGTCCTTCATATGTTTTAACCTCTGTGCAACTTGGTTTTTCATGAGTTAACTTCTTAAAAACACATACATTATTTTTTTTTAAATGTGTTTAGAAATGAAATATTAATGTTTCTGTTTTGTAACACGTATGTAAAATTCCTACAGATTCTTACCGGCCAACGCATATTTGAATGCGCAAGAGTACGGGCCCGAAGGCCTGGCGAGGAGGATGTTCGAGTTGATGCACAGCCCCTCCCAGTACCAGAAGTTCTTCAGGTGGAGAAACCACTACTCTTACCACGCACATGACGAGTCGCCCTGCAGCCAGCCGCTCGATATCGATCGCGAGCCGGCCCGCCCCGCGGAGGTAGGTATATCGGAGGTGTTGCAATCGCGCGATAGCGGCCGTCGTTAATTCGGTAGCGTTAACAAGCCCGACTCTATTAACGACGACATTTTTTGTCCGTCGGTACGCGGTCATTAATCGCGTTGACTAATTCAATCACAGTTCACGGCTCGTCATAACTTGTCGTCCGGTCCCATGTCTTGCACTGCTTTACGGCTGCTGTTCACATCGACTTTACATTTTAAATCGCCTTCCGCTTACATTTTTTTATCGTGATCGCCGAGTTTTATCGCTCAGATGTTCATAACGCGAAGCCCGATTGAAACATTTGTAGTTTACAGCGATATGTATGTTTATGTTGTTCTCTTACGTTGATTTCATACGAGGAGCTCGACGATATCGTCTTATTGACCAATCAAATTACAAATTATACGACCAATTGACTTTTTATAGTTTTTATACAACCAGAAACAATGTTACAGAAAACATAATCGTTTATGGTTTGTAGATAAAAGACAATTTTATGATCTCTTTTATCACTGTTATATGAATGCAAACGGCCAATTATTATAAAATAATAATAGTATATCAATCTTATATCCTGTATCTATCACTTCGAACTACGCATACGCCATTTAACAACACCGTAAATACCACTCCCTTATTTTTATTTCACTCAAAGAATATCTTCTAAAATAAGCAGTCATTGATAAAAGCGTTGGTTTATTCAAAAAAACTAGTTATAATGCTATTGTCCGCTATGAATCAAATCTCCATTCGCCGGTGAGATCAAAGGCGAACACGATGTTTTCATCATGGTTCCAGATTTAGAACGAAATGTTTGGACTGGACGAAACATATTTGTGAATCGTCTCTGATCGCTTGTATGAGAAAGTTAGCCAGTCAACTTTGTAGTGAGGTGAAAAAGGTTAAAGCTTTCATCACATAACATATTGTTTAAAATTTGGGTATAGGTATTAAGTTAGGTGTTAGTTACGGCTATAGACATCTGTAACTAGTTAATAGTCTATGCCTTGCCTAACATTAGTAATGAACTTTTTTATTTTTCTATTCGCCTTCTCCCAACCATTTAATACTAAAGTTGTTAATCGATTACTTAGAAAGTTATGTAGTGTAAGTTTAATAAGTGAAACCCAAGTTAAGTGAGATTTCTAATGGTTTCTAACTTACTATGAGTACGATAGTTAAACTATCTTACATTCCTCATTTTCAGTTTAACCGGTTGTACCGAAAAGGAAGAATTTCTCCAAGATGTGTGCAATCGAACGCACATCACTAGGGCAACATCGGCTAGATACTATTTCGGTTCATTCGATTGATAGTCGGCAGCCGCGTGATGGATGGGTCGACGCGGCGTGATTTATGCGCGCCTGTCGCAGCTATGCTCGCCTGGTAACAGGGAGACATTATACGATTAACATTCGGTTAATTAAGTAAATGAAATACCTACCTATTAATGTTAATAACGATGTTTTTAGGAAAGGTGCAAACGGATTTTTTAACGGTCATATTTTGTTTTGATTTTTCTCCAGTGTTCTGTTTGGTTTCATAATGTTCTGCTAAGATTTAAGTTTTTATAACTACATCGATATCGCTATTTATTAATTTTTCTACAACTTTGTAAAAAAGACATACATATCATATCTACCAGATTTTTCTTAAAGGTCTAACTAAGAACTGAATAAAAGTAATATCTAGATTGCATACAATTTAACTAAAATAATCTTTACTTTCAGAGGAAAGTTCACTACTGTCCGTAATAAATTCTTATTCCCGAATCCCGAGAGACGCAAAGCAATTCGAGTAAAGTACGAATACATTCTCGTTTTTTATAACAAAAAGCTCTCTCCCACGTTTTTACCCCATCCCTTTGATGTGGCCGCGTAGGCGCGACGCGCGCAAAATGGCGGCGTTACGCCCCGCCCACTTCCGCCGGACGTCCGTGCAGCCTCACCCACAACCTACCCCTTGCGTATTAATTCTATCAAATATTCAACATCGTTTCGTTGTGGCATTTATTATTTAAATACGAATTTTGGGTATCGTAAATAACTTTTTGTAAAAAATAGTATAGGTACATTCATATTTATGTATGTAAATATAAATTTACATAAACATTGTAATTTTTATGAAAGTATTTAACAGGTACCTAAAAGTAGGTAATAAAGTAAATATGCCTCATTAATTTTTGTTATTCATTAATTTTTTTACCATAGTTATGACCACGAAGTTTACCTATAGCAGTTACGAACACAGGACGATCTAAATTTAATTAAAGTACCTAGCAAACCTTCTCTAGTCGGAGAAGCACCTTAAGAAGAATTAAACCATGTACAAAAACTTTGTTACATTATCGCTATCTTCATATCCGAATTACTAATCCAAAATCTTTTTTCTTACTACTTATATTCAGATCATCTTAAAAAATCATCATCTGATTATAGCTTTTTTAGAGCCTACCCTATGTTAGGGGTGTCAAAATGTTTTAATGAAAATAATTTGGTTTGCTCGACATCTTTGCTATCTCTATCGACACCATTCAGCATACCATGTCCATTGATGTTGCATTCCATTCATGATCGGTAACAAAAGTTCAGCTCGAATTGTCTGCATGTCTGACTGAGTGATGATCGACAGATCAATTGCCCACTCTCTGTGACACATCTAACGAGTACCAGAAGAGTTAATGATTCCGTGTACATAAGACTTAACTGTAGAGCAGTGTAGATTATTTAAAAATACACATATTAATATATACATGTGGTTCTTATTTAAATAAACTTAAATATAACATTATACGAAATTTAAACGTCGAAAATTTTATGGTATAATTTGGTTCGTAAATTTGTACGTTTATTTATATTATGACTGTCTTAATATCTTGTCATATTGTAATTCTACGAACTATGTTGAGAATAAAATATAAAATAAATTGACTAATTGATATTATTTTATGTTAATTATTCACATCGAAATGTCACCAGCTTTAAGTAATAAATCACAATGCAAGCTTTAATGATCATAGGAGATGATATGAGTTGCATGTTTCTAGCGATATCATCTTTATCTAAAATTATTTAAATATAACTTGATAGGATACATATAGTTTTATATGTATAATGTTTCTAGTGCCTTATAGGTTCGAGGGTTTTATTTAATAGCTTTCGCCCGCGACTACGTCCTCGTGGGAATAGATAAAAACAAAAGTATGTAGCTTATGTGTTCTTCCAGACTTTCGTCTACATCTATGCCAAGTTTCATCGACTTCCGTTCTGTAGTTTAGGCTACAAACTCTAACAAACATCCGTCTAAACTTTCGCATTTATAATATTTAGAAGTCAATGTAATTATTACAATAACTAACTGGTACAAACATTTTTAAAACCATATAAATTCGATGAGAAACGGATAGCTATACATTCTTCTACGTTTTCAGGTCTTAAAGTCTGCAGATTTTGTTTATTCTAAACGTTAACGTGTAATAAGAACAATTAACAAACGTCTTCAAATGTAATCAAGGCACGTATTGAGATTTTAAAGCAATAATTAAATCAAGTGTTCCAAAATCATTGATTCAGACTTCATGCGTGAAGTTCTCAGCCACGTACAAGTCGTAATACTTCAGCTTGTCACTCCTACAGACCACGCCTGTCGATTGTCTACTCACATTGTGTAAATCCTACATTTTATTACCTACTTGTTAGTATCGATTTAGAGTTTAAATTAGATTTAGTTATCTTTTACATGGAATCTCGAAACTGCTTTTAATGACTATAGACTATTTTTTTGTTTGGAGATTTTGGTTGAGGGTAGGACATTTAAGTTTCAATTAAGCTTTTTACGGCACCTGCTGTGCTAACCAATGATAAGTTACTTTTTTTTATAAGAACCGACACTTTCTTTTTAAGAAAATCGAACCTAAAATATCTGCCTATACAAGTAGGTAGGTCCGAGGGGAAACAACCATGTTTTGTAACTCATATGCTAATTAAAAATGTTTTGGACAAACAATATAATTGACTACACTATAAGATAACTAGCAAAGAATTAGAAGTAATTACTGAGATTGTTTTCATCAACGCAGCTAATTTAATATGGCATGAAGCATTTACGCGATATCTCTGCTAATAGTAATCGACGTTGAACAGACGCTTCGTATAAATCAGACACATTGATCATACAAATGCCTGACTGGCAATTACAAACGGAACTAACTATTTAACTGGTTAACATTAACATCGCTTAGATCGTGACACGAGTGTAAACAATGTGACGACCACACAGACGAACGTTAATTCGTGTTGCTAACGATTCGCGATGTTCCCGAACGCTCACTGAATACACATCCGTCATCCCCCACTGCCGGCTCACGAATGACAAACGCCCCACCTTCTGCATCCAAACGTGGTAGGGGTGACGCTCCGCCCATTAAGTACCCTTTAGAACTAAACGCAATACGAGACCTAAAAACGAGAATCGAATTTGTACTCTATGGCGTTTGTTTAAAGTTGAATTCAGTTTGTATTTAAATAAGTTAGTGTTTGCAATAGGGTTGTAACAATCGAGTTTTTCTTTATAATAATTATTTTTGTTCATTCTACCAGTAATTGGGAGCCGGGATTGAGACGTCGGGGATCGTAATTATTACTCAGATCTGAGATAAGCGATACGGACCTCTTTGTTTGTTGCGCTTTTATAGTTAGTTGGGTTTGCGAATATTTAAATGACCACGGGAGCATTTCAATTTATACGGAATTATTAAAATCTTAAATCTTCGTTTGTATTTGGAAAATGTACAAATTTATGTGAAGATAAAAAAATGCACTATTAAATTCATCATCAAAAGGCGACTATTTTATTTACTTTTCAAATTTCAGCAGAGTTTAAAACCTCGATTAACTATATAAGACTTATCTACCTTCAACGCCATGTCTCACTTCAACGAAAGCATTATTACCACCTTTAAAAAGTAAAGCGTAACATAAACAATCGATACGTCGTCCGGTAGTCGAGTGTTATCAGTTAACAGCGCGTCTAAATCGTCGGTTAAGGTCGGAGCTGCACACCGTCGTAAACCGTCGTTAACCCAACGCTGACGTTAACTTTAATCACAGTCTTATCTCTAACTGCGTGTTGTGTTAACCGACGATAGGTAAGTTAATTTATAGATAGGTTGAAGGTAACAATTGTTTTTGTTGCATTCTTTTGTTTATTTTTGTAATAATAAAGACGCAGATGTCGTTGTTTAATGTTGTAACCTTTCACGTTAATCTATACTTCTATACTAATATAATGAAGCGTAAACACACTACTTCGTGGCGTAGGATGTCAGCAATCACAGCATATTGTTGAATAATTCTTTCGTTAATAAAAATCCCTACACTTACGAGACGCTTTAGGCTATATATTTTCACGTTATTAAACTTAGGGGGTAAACAAATTGGAAAAATCCTCATATGGACCATAAACTACAAGCTGCCAATATTAAGGAAACAAGGTTATGGTAACGGTAATTTTGACATTTACAATTTGACAAATGTTAAAAAAATTAAATTTTTAAAATTTAACGTGGATGAAGCCGCATGGGAACAGCTAGTTTACCAATATTTGTTTTATTACATCGGAATCTAATAGATTTAAATGAAGAAGTTTAAACTCGACTATTAGAAATGTTTCGTAGTAGGTGTGCAGTGTTGAATGAAATAAGCTGCATTCTAATACTCTCTTTGTAGTGCTATGGCCATCAGTGGGACAAATATAAGTCGCTACTTTAATCTTAATTCCTAGCAGAAGTCGGCATCGATTACCGGCGCCAAGCGACCGTGTAATTGAGTGCAGATGCGTCGCCAGGCGGCGCCACGGTCGCCCTTTCTTAGTTAAAAATATCAACTACAAAATCAATGCTTTATAATCTGTTAGTTATTTGAAACAATAGTCAGCAAATAGACCATAATCTTATCACAACTACAATGGCAACATAAGAAACTAAACAAATAATATAAATGTACTTTTATTAATACAATTAATTGAAGACTAAACTATTGAACGCTCGCAATAAAAACTACAACGTCTTAACTTTAAAAGTATAGATTAAATACAGAATAGTTTACCATCACCAGATGTTCTTTTCCGCTATTAGTTAAATAATGAACCGATAACTTCTCGTGTCATTAGCGGATTTAGTCGACATTCTTGTCGCATAATCTCACTAATCCCGTGACAGGACTCGTATGTCGCACGACAAGTCGCATTAATCTTACAACCAATATCCCACATTACTTACACATCCTGTTTGCACTCACGTTGTCGTAAACTGTCTGCAAAAATGACTGCAGTTTCGTTTATAGATGTCTAGCTTTCGACCGCGACTCCGTTTGCGTAGAATTACAAAAAAAAACAAAAGCAAGTAACCTATGTGTTCTTCCAGACTTTGCTCTACATCTATGCCAAATTTCATCGAGACACGTTCAGCAGTTTGTGCTACAAACTCTAAACACGAAGCCATCATTCTAAACTTTCGCATTTGTAATATTAGTAGGATTTAGTAAGATACACAGCTTCGTTTAGTAACGTTTCTTCTGAGACGTATCTATACCACAATATTGAAGTGTATAAAACGGAATTTTAATTAATATCTAAGGTTTCGTCTTAATGTAAGAGAAAATGTTCTCTTTCGAGCTTATCCTCCGTCGATTAAATATAGGCAACTCTTCATTGCGGATGTTTAGCGAGCAAACGTTTCGCTATTTCAGCGTATCCAGGTAGCCGCTGTATCGTTTGCCACATTACTTAATGTGTAATTGTGTTTATATCTTAATCAAATAAACTATGGTAACAAGTTACAAGTATCTAATATCTCTGATAGCAGATAGAAATAAAACCATGCTAACGTAATGAATAAAAAAGTTAACTCAACTCTCACACATTTTTATCTCAAGTTTAATGTGGTTTTAACTCAACATCCGATATCGTTTTTCTAACTAAATCCCATATTCTTATCTAAATTTATACATAAAACTATCTTAAACGAAACAACATTCCTTAACCATATATTATTCAATTTCTTCGCCATCCTTTAACGACAGAGATTTATTCGGGGACTTTTATAGAAAAAAGGACGCACACCGCGAGCCGGCGGTAAAAAGAGCAGGGGAACTACAGAAATAGTCGGCGAGAAGAGGAGACGCGATGACAGGGAATTTATTAACCATTCGGGATGACAAACTGCGAAATAGGGAATACGGACACTACCATTTGTTGTCACTCGATCTGCTACATTCGAGGTGATAAAGTTGTGAGATTTATGTCTTACATATCAACGTATGCCACGGTATACACAACTTTATAAAATATCTTATACTTATTAAACAAATCGGCTACATTATTTTAATTGAATGGCAATTCTAATTGATGGTTCTAATAAGCTAGCTTAGATATCAAACATTTTCTAAGATAAGTTCTATTCAATAATGGGATATGATTCCGAAGTGATTTTCATTCGAGAAACCGTAGTAACAGTCTCCGGTAATAGAGGTAGCGGGCTGCATCCCCGGTCGCGCGTGATGTATGGCGTTTTAATTAGGACTTCCCTCCGGCGCACAATTTACTGGAATTAGTTTAAGCTCACGCATTAATTGTTTGTTTGCTTTTGTGCGCTTCGCTGAGATTTTCATTACAGTCTTTGCGTTGCGGTAATTCACTAACACAAAATGTCCATAAATAGTTAAATCATTAATGTTTCTTTACTCGAATTTTACTCTGATATGTTAATAAATAATGACGTTTTATTTTAGGTTAGGTTCAACAGTGGAAAATAATTCAGATACTTTTCATTGATCATATTTAAGTCTGAGCACATTGCTACTATCTTTTAAAACAATAATTACCTACGTGTTCAGTTTTGTTAAATATTCCTAACTTTATAGCAATAAACAAGCCACAAACATGTGCTCCAGTCCGTTAGGTATCTAAACAATACGATCTCCCGAGGGAAAGTCTAATTTATATTATGTTATTCAAATGAAGAATCTTGCAGTCGGCGACAGGACGCGAGCGGGGAGAATAGGAGTCCCACAAGACTTCGTGGAATCGATCCCAGGAACGCGATCCCACATAAATACATCTCGAGTTTACTAACGTGGATGTTAAGACATGATATACTGTGTTTTCAAAGTAATTTATATAAAGTTTATGTAACGACTAGCTGTTGCCCGCGACTGCCCACGTATTGTGAAAGACTATTTAGAGCCTATATGTTCTTCTAGACTATGTCCTACGTCTATGCCTAATTTCATCGATATCCGTTCAGCAGGTTCAAACAATAATAAACATGTCTATTAAAAGATCAGTCAATACAAGATACTTCCTATCTTTTGCATCTGTTATCGTAAAATCGTGAACGCTGCATGTTTGTCATTTTCCTAGGACAATTGTAAACACTGCTAAATTGGATTGATTTCCAATCTTACTAATAAATGTGAAAATTTAGATGGATAGATGGATCTTTGAATGAACTCCAAAACGGATCTGAATGATTTTTAGAAGAGTAGAATAGTCTAGAATAGCGTGTAGGTTTTTAGTCAAGGAACTACAGATGGATTTATAGTTTTAATAATAATAGTATTTTGTACATAGTACAAGTTTTGTTTGGTCAAAACTGACGGTTATTTTTGTTCTTTTTAGGGGTTGCAGGAAACAATATGCTTGTGTAAGCAATAATGAGTATAAACACTGACTTGTGTGTCATTTGAATATGGTGACATGTCGAAAGCAATGTCCTGCCACCCACCACAAGCAAGTCAGACGAATGTCACCCAATGTCACCACACAACCCACGCCTACGTAAAAACAAACACAACACTTTTTGTTACACTAAACGATTATTTATAGCCCTTTTTAAAGTGATACAAAAACACGACTTAAGAAAGGTTTAATTTTTTTTTATTTTAACATTTCAAATAAGGAAGTGAATATTTAACTTAGTTATTTGAAATGTTTGTGATTTTTTTCCGTTAAAACGCACTTGTTTTAGTTAATTATTAATTTAGGAATAGTTTCCCTGATTATTGAAAATGAATAAAACGGCACAGTTCGTAATTTTTTACAACTTTTACAGAATATTTTCATCTTGAAAAGTTTTAGCTTTGAACATTTCATGTAATAACGCTAATTGGCTGCCCATACACGTATAAATAAGACAATAATTCATTAATTAAAACATTCTTTTTCAAGTTTTATAGATTATTATCATTTCCGTATTTAATTAGTCGAACAGACACAAAGTCGAGTAACATTCAAATAGTAAACATTAACACAAAGACATTTAAAATATAAATAGACGAGGCGTAGTGAACAAATTTTTTCACCGGTTCTTTCTCTGAAAGGTACTATATCAGTTATCAAGTTTAATACGCCACCTTCTGTGCTCTTGTTTTGACATATAATAAAATATTTTAACAATTATAATAAGCTCCATCTTCTGTTATAAATAGTATTACAAAATAAAAAAGTGAGATTATGTGAAAAATGTTTTAAGTGTCAATTATGTCTACTCTATATATTTCTTTAATCTCTTTGCATCAACACGACTAGGCTCGACGTCGCGCGGTCGATTCCGAAAACTCATCAAGACATCCCGTATAAGGGCATTATAAAACAGAACACTCGCTTAATTGACTGTAATGAATTCGACACCTTTAGGGCCGGCCTTAATCTATTATTGTGACGGGCGTGGTACAATGTACTGTCATGGATATCCGCGGTGTTCTACTTACAGAAAAATTACCTTAATATAAATACCATAATATAATAAACAATAAGTTTACTGACCGAATATTTTTCATGTACAAAGCTGTGTTCTATTGGTTATTGTTCTTCAATGTCTCAATGCGTTCAAAACGTTCAAATGACTACTATAGTCAGTAATGTGGCTCACTGCCAGATTCCCCGATTGTACATTCCTGCCCACGGCGACACTTCACGCATTTAAATTTCCACTGCGATAACACCTTGCGTACAGTCCGCAGATTATCAGAGATGAATAAAATAAATAAATCGAGACCCAGGTTACTTCTGTAGTCCTAGTACACGTAGATAGATTTTTTCATGCATCTATGAATGTTTAATAATTTGTTGAATAAAAAAAAACAACAGCCCATGTCCAGACTATCCTCTACATCTATGCCTTTCATCGAGATCCGTTCAACAGTTTAGAAACAATATTCATCCAACCATTTTGCATTTATAACATTAGTAAGATTGATTACTAAATAGACTACTATGTACATTAGCAAGCAAAAATCCCCTTAAAATTACAGAATATACGTTATTTTTTTTTGTTTGTGTTATCGGTGAGTGAGGGTTGTTTTTTCTGCAGGTATCCATGTCTAATGGGCGCACTTGTCCGCTGTTATTTACGGTTTTGATATACATCTCCGACCGGACTTTGTCACCTGCTTAGTACGACCACATTTGCCATTTGACGATGATCTATACATTGTACCGGTTTGTAGACAAATAACAACTTGTTAGGTATAAAGTTACAGAACTTATACGTCAAATGAGCAAGAATTCTGCAAATGTAATGAAATTTTCCTTTCTATTTTTATCCAATACAAATAAACAAAGACAATGCTTTGTGTGTACAAATTTTATTTTATTACTAACTTTTATCCTCGACTCCGTCTACGCGTAATCAAAAATGTAACTTGCTTGTCTCTCTACATTTCTCCCAAATTTCAACGAGATCGGTTAAGCCTTGCTTTTGATTCTGGATATACCTTCTAGAAACATCTATTTATGTGAACTTTCGCATTTATAAGACTAGATAATTTTTCTTCTATCAAACAGATGCACTCTACCTTTTTGCAAATGTAATAAATCATTGAAATGAACTAAATTCTAAATAATACAATAGCCACACGTGGCCTGTTCACACAAGCCGTGTCGTGACCGCGGCCCATTAGTGTGGGCCGGATCTAATGCGTGCATTATCTCACATCTACGGATGCTGGGAGAGAGCAGTGGCTGTCCGTACATAGTTCTCATAGATTAAATATTATCGCCTTATAACATGCTAGAAGATAAGTAGAGAAAGAAAACGTGTTTGTTTATTATTTGGATTTTAGTTACCATATTTAAGTATGAATAATCATCAAATGGATAATTTACTTTAATAATCTATACTAATATTATAAAGGGGAAAGACTTGTATTATTGTATGTATTGAAATAACTAAAAACTACGGGACTGATTTTAAAAATTACCTTTCTAACGGTGATAGAATTTTCT
>JAOCNA010000015.1:5093550-5105768 GCA_026546675.1 Papilio helenus | reverse complement strand
GTGGCAGATCGCACAAAGCCCGTGGCCCGCGACGTGCTGCTGCACTCAAGCTTTTTATTCCCCCTTAACCCCTCCCTCGACTTACTACCGTAGCTATCTGAAAAGCAAATATGTTAGCTGCCATAGCATGCCAGCTAGAGATTATGCATAGCTATAGCTAGGTCATGTCAATAGCTTGCATATGCTGCTTGCATATGACCAGTTGATTGACAGTCCAGTTATAGAGCGCTAACCAACTGTACTGGCAAAGTGTCAACCGCGCATAAAGGTAGGTGTCAAAACAGGCCTACTGTAACTTACGTGGCGGTCTCATGCAGGATTCTGTTCAGCGCACTTTGCTCGTCAGGCTTGCGTGGCGGTGTGGCGGCGCACGCCACCGGCGATGGACTTTCCTGCTGCTGCTCCGCCACCTCTAAGAGATGCGTCCTCTCGTTCACTACGTTCTCCTGGAACGATAACCAACGATCTATTTAAAATAATGAGTCATTATAACCTATCTAACAGAAAGAATCACATGTTAAAGAACTGATATTTGACTTATTTGCATAAATATCAATTAAATTATTGGATTGTTTATTCTATATAAATGTTTTTAGTGACATGTTATTCATCAAAATGATGTCTGATGATTGAAGAGCGAAAAATTCTGCTATTCGTCGAATAAATGCTATTCTTTTGTTTAGCTGTCGCTTGAAAAATCGGATATAAATGTCATATCTTCGATTAGACACAAACACAAAAAAAAATTTATTTGCAAATGAGACACCCAGTTGTGAAATCATAAAGAAGAAAAAAACATACAGAACAATTAGCATGGAATTTGAAATTTGTCCAATAAAACACAGAAGCTAATAAAATTAATTTATGAAGTTAAAGAATTTTGAAGAAAAAATTATACCTATTGTATATTAGACTAGTTATTTTATTTGAATTTACATTATAGAATCTAGAAAAACTAGACAGATTTCACAACAGTTTTAAATGTTAAACATATAAAAACACACGGCCAATCCATTAAGATTATTATGTGCATATGTAATTGTGCATATATATTTCGTTTGATTGTTTTACAAAGAATCAATGTAGGCAATAATTTATTTACTGTATTTTATTCAAGACTGTTGCCGTGCATGTTCTTTCACATTACATGACAAAAAACTTTATTTTATTGTTTATATTCCTTAAATCTTCCATTAACAAATGTCAATATTCAAATGTTAACAGAGGTTCTTAAGTAACCATGGCTCTCACGCATAATACATGTTAGTCATGGAGTTGCGGAAACCGTAGCCCATACTACTAAGTAACCATGGCAACCACGACTGCTATTAACTTTTAGTTTTTGTCCCTTTCTTGCACTTGCACATTTTTTTTATACATTTTGTTGTTTCCACTAGTATCATCTCTAATTGAAAGTCACCTTGTTCAGGGTAAATTACTAATCACATTACATACATATATATAAAAGGATTTTATAGAATAAAATAGACTATGACTTTAAGATTGCATCAGCCAAGAATTATCCTTGTAATCTTATGTAATCTCTATGTAAATTGATAAACATTAGGTTTTGATTATGCATAAATTATTACGTTGACACAAAGTCTGCATAGTGTGCTAATTCTGTTTATATATTTTATAAATAAACAAATCTGCATATATGTATGTACTAAACCCCACATTCACCATGATTTTGCATTGATTCCATACCCAAATGTATAAAAATGCAACATAATAGTAATTAATTTTAAGACAGATTCAAAATGTACTCTACCTAAAGCAAATCTTGTAAATTTACAATCAAATTAGACTGTTACAGATGCTGATTTCTGGTTGTAACTGAACATTTGATCAGTTCTGTTATAACTGTGTGTGTTGGCAAAACTTAAACTGTCAGAAGTGTGTGCATCGACTTTGGAAGAAAACCTTAAAAGAAAAGACTACAAAAGTAGTTGTAATATGTAAACTTCATCTGTAGCTTTAATGCTGAGATTTAGTTTAGTTTATAAGTTTAGAGGAGAAATAAAGTGATGAGATCATATCTCTGAATTCATTCCTTAGGAATATGCAGCTTAAAAAAATTAAAGTACAAAAACACACAAATAACTCTATGTGAAAATTAATAAAGGCGTAGAAACACATAAAACGTACATAAAACTATTGTAGAATCATCATTTTGTCCATAAATATCTTTATAAATACCTACCTGTTGATTTAATACCTAGATAATAAAGCAATAAATTTAACGCACCATTTCCGAACGTAAAACAATAATATAGTAACCTAGATCTCATTTCACATATTTCCAGGTTCATTACAATACAAATAAATAAGATAATGTGGCAGTCAACTAGGAATTGCTGATAAGACAATACCTAAACAATTGACAGATTGGCGGATGTATAAAAATTGTCCGTAATGCACTCCTGTACTACATTCCGCAATAAACACAACGATAATAACATTGTAAGCGTATAAGGGTCATTACTAATCTGACTACGAACATGTAAAATAATTAAACAAAGATAATACCTCCGGATCCGTTTCCTTGTGGCAAATACTATAACAGCAACCCATGACTGCGGTCTTTAGAGAGCCGAAGCATGAATGCAGCAAAGTTTCCTCCCCGTCGGACTGCATAAATGTTTTTAAACTTTTTGCTGGTATAAATAGAAAAGTCGGGTAATACACAATGAACAAATTTCACGTTCCGTTCTGTGTATTACTTCACGGTTGTTCGGATTTTTTTCCTTGGAACAATGACAGAATGACAGCTGACATTCACATTACAGATACAAAATTTCAAAGAGTGTTCGAAAACTTAACGATCCAAGTCGAATTTTACTGCACAAAACAATACAAAACTAGTTCCTTCTTCCTAGGAAACCAAAGGAACCTTTAATTATTCTATTTTGCTAATGTGTCATTAATACTCCGTTATGGTTATTACAATTTACAGTAGGTTAAACATTTAACGGCAAAGAATAGTTTCATGTCAATTGGAATCTTGTTAATATGAAAAGGATGTGAGATTTTATTTATTTTCTGTAATTCTACCATAACTATTGTTAGCTCTTTGACAAAAGTCAAATACACGTCAACCAACGTCAACAATACATAATTTCAAGCTTACGTTTTTATAAAACGCCGATTTTTGTGTTGTTTACAAATTGTTAAGAGAGAAAATGATAAGGTACCGAGGAAAAAAGAAAGTTTTGGATAAAGTCAAGGAACTAGACGCTTTTCCAAAAGTTCCCGAGGAATATGTAGACAGCACGTCGGTTAGCGTGACTTTCTCTGTTATCACTTTTTTTATTGTAGCTTGGTTAATTTATAGCGAAGTTACGTATTACCTAGACAGTAATTTAGTGTTTAAATTTATGCCAGACATTGATATGGACGAGAAGTTACATATAAATATTGATATTACAGTTGCTATGCCATGCTCTAACTTAGGGGCGGATATTTTGGACTCCACGTCACAAAGCGTCTTCGGTTTTGGTGAATTACAGGAGGAAGACACGTGGTTTGAATTAACACAAGAACAGCAGGACGCGTTCGACGCTGTTAAGTATCTGAATTCCTATTTACGAGAGGAATATCATTCAATTTGGCAATTGCTTTGGAAGAAAGGCCACGGGTCTGTAAGAGCTACAGTACCGGCCAGAAAGAATCGTCCGAATCGACGACCTGACGCATGTAGACTACATGGAGTTTTGACATTAAATAAAGTTGCCGGAAACTTCCATATAACAGCAGGAAAGAGTTTACACTTACCAACAGGTCATATTCATTTGAACATGTTATTTGATGACACTCCACAGAATTTCAGCCACAGAATACATAGATTAAGCTTTGGTAATCCAGCTAATGGGATAATATATCCATTGGAAGGTGATGAGAAAATTACAAATGAACAAAATATGCTGTATCAATATTTCGTAGAAGTTGTACCTACAGATGTGGAAATTACGTTAGATTCTATAAAAACATTTCAATATTCCGTCAAAGAATTGGAAAGACCAGTAAGCCATAGTAAAGGTTCTCATGGTGTTCCGGGGATTTTCTTCAAATATGATATGGCAGCATTAAAAATCAAAGTTTACCAAGAGAGAGAGAACCCATTAAAATTCATTTTACGACTTTACTCTGTTATCGGTGGTATTTATGTGTTAGGTAGTTTTATTAACACACTTGTTTCTATAATAAGGACAGCTTATGTTGAAAAACCATATACAGTGTTGAGAAATGAGAATTTTGAAAAGAAAAAATATGAAAATCCATTACTAGTGTCTACAGATCTAGATGTTCCGGTTGATTTAATAAAACAATGACAATTGTGAATAATTAGTTCTAAGTAAAATTATAAGAAATAATAATTAATAACATAATGTATATAATTTAATATTTGTCATTATGGTCATGATAATGCATTTTTAAAAACATATTAGAGCCCTTGCAGACAGGTTTCTTATCAGCCTATAGTTTGATCGGGTCAGGCAAGCAAAAAACATGTAAAACAAAATCTATGAAATATGCTTACCATACATGTTTGTACTGATGAAGCAACTACGCTATCAGGTGATTAAAAGTCTGTAGTGTACATTACATCTATTTCTAGCTAGTTTTATATATTGGTAATTAACAGACTAAATAATGGTGTATTTGTAAATCTTTTTCTATTTCTATTGAATTGTTGAATGTTATTTTGTGATAATTAAGGGTAAAAAGATACCCAGTATTTTAAAAAAAACATGTATTTATAATGTGACTACAGTTAAAGTATTAATGAGGAAACTTGTTATATGGGTCATTCTAGGTTTTTTAATTTTATTTCTGAACATTCTGATTATATTATTGTTTTAAATGTTTTGTTTTTCTCAATGAATCTTTCTGAAGTTTTGACTCTAGTTTATTTTTTTATCTTTTCTGGTTCATACTTGACCAGTGCAGTTGAACAGTATTGCTATATAACTGGACTGGTACACAACTGGGATCCAACTGTACTGGCCAATTGTGAGCCAAAATCATTTCGTTTTATCTGCATTTAGTACATAAAATGCGTTTTTTAATCTAAAATTATATAAATGTGATATATGATCGAATATGAAGTATTTATAAGAGAAAATGGTACTACATGATTGTACATAAAATGATTTAGTTATAGTTTAATTAAATATATTTGCAATGTATATGTATTTAATTTCCTTTCAATATTTTAAGTCTTCAATTATCCTAATGTTTGTTTGTTACAATAGAAATTTCAAAGGCAAGGCACCAAAACTTATCTGTGGCACTTGGGGGGCGTGTACTTGAACTTAAAACATTTCCTATGCCAAGAGAATTTCCATACTGCTATTATGTGCGAAATTAACAAAACAATCCGTTAACCAGTTTTGACAACTTTGTGAAAGTAATTAAAAGTTTTAACATGTATGTCAGTTATCAAAATAAATAAAATTGGCACAGGTGTTTTGTTTTAAATTTTGCACGAAGAGCGTTAAGGGGGCCATAACACCATTGGTGAGCGGGCCTCCTCAGCTTTCTCTTTCACACTTGTAACCAAGCATATTTTCTGTCGCGCGCGCACGCTCCGTTTCTCAAAGTGTCGTTTTGTTCTCATCGCGGCCAACCCGATTCTTCCATTCCATTCGCGCGGCGGCGTCGCCCCTTGACGGATGTCGTGTGCCGATCCACGTTCTGACATCCGAAAAGTTGGGGAAACTTTTGTCAGTGGCGACCTTTGAAGACAACAAAACTTTTGTCTCAAACAAATGATGCTGGTGCGGTGTTAAGTGATTCATTTATGTGATTGTGTTGTGCGTATTTTTTGCGATAGCTATTCACCGTTTCAATTGAACGTTACTGTTTCGTTCAGCAAAAGCGCGTAGCACAGCGACGCACGAGAGGGCCGTGTATGGTTTATTCCTTGGGTTGCGTCCATCGGTGAAAGTAGAAGACCTTTGTTGAGTTCAAAAGGACACAGGCCTTGCAACTAGCTCGAAACAAGTCGTTTCGCGTGCAGTTGTGAGACGAGGTGAGTGGTATTCAACTTAAACTTTATCTAACTTGAACTTAAAACCCGGCTATAGATGATAAATGAAAAAATTTTCTAAGGCAACTTATTTCAGTGTTATTTAAATGAAGAAGTTAAACACATTCCATACATTGTAATAATTTTTTACTCGACGATAGTTTACGACTTTCTCTTTATCGATTATAGTGTATCGATGTTCCCAAAATCGATTTTTCATTAACAAACAGTAATTTTATCAGCTGAATACGGACGGTGCCATGCATGTTGTGGTTGGACGACTGTGGGTCACTGCCCTATACCCTACCTGTTGACTGGTTCCCTGTTGAGCCGGTTCTCCCACAACGGACCAACTAAAATATGTCAGGTTTTCGAACTGATATTTGCTAACGTATTGTCTGTTCTCGAATGACTTTTTTTTAAAATAAAATGCAACAGCAACAACGTACGGTTTCTTGTATGTAAATTCGTGTTCAGTTATCCAACGAAGTGTACCGTTAGTTTTTACTTGTAAACGATGTTATCTACCATTGTATGCATTTCTATTTACCACCGGCCGGGTACGCAATGATCAAACTACGATATCACAACGAATAAACTTAACAATTTTCTTATAAATTGAAACGGAATTTTTTTTTTAAATAAATTTTGATTTAAAAAGGCATTGTGTTTAATTTATCTAATTTGTTTTTATTAATTATCGTAAGATAAAAAAAACTAGACTTCTGTTACAAATGCCAGAAATTTAAGTTAGTGGTACTTACAATAACGCTAACAAACAAGTTCCTATGTTTGTTGATCCAAATGAACAAGGTTTCTTGTTTGTCGTGACCCAAGGGATAGAGAACGTTAGTAACACGTGTCTGATAGAATTTTGTTACATTTCTTCAAGAACAATTTATCTCATACGGATGTGAAAGAGAGAATGGACGCAAATATCTATTAAATAATTGTTAAAAGCATGTTCGCTAATTTCGAAAAAACTTTCGAGCAATAATATTTGAGGTTTATAATTAATATATGATTAATTTAAAACCCTTCAATAGATGTAAAAGAAAGTCTACTGGAAGGTTCTATGCCGAATAGGTCGCAAGATTGAGTTTATGCTTACTTGATCACAATGGATGGTAAGTACCTATGTAGTTTGTAGGTACGCCCTAAGTAACTCAATGCATTCATTTACTTAACTCCCTACATGCACTTATAAACTAACCCTACTTTAAAAAAAACAAGGGAAATTGATGAGAGCTAAAATCAGTCTACGTTATGTTTTAAAACATAAGAAATATTGTATTTTTGGAACTAAAATATATCTTGAGTTTTACCAATATTAGTACCAGGTGCTTATTAAAGTCTTAATAGCTATAATTATACATACCTTTAATTTCTTGGCTTTCGGCCTTTAATTAAGCGGATATGAAGATGTCAATTTAATTATTTCATTTTATACACTAATAAAATACGTAATTTTAGAAATGACTCAGCCCTTGCGTACACAAAATACGGGTGTGTTGTTGAATGTTGACAGCGAGCATAGACACAAAGCGCGGGAAGCACTGCGGCCGTTGTCTATGGCACGCCACAGGTTATTTAAGGAACAGGATGCGGGATGCGCTTCATGTTTTTTTTAGTAATTCGATACACCGTATCTATTCAGCCAGATCAATGTAGACCAGTTTATACCGTGATTTTTTTAATGAAGCCTTTTTAATTTGATTTCTAGAGACAGACAAGTTTATTTGTATTTTTTACCTTCGAATTGTATGTTTAAGAGTTTCACGAATTACTCTTGTATATTTACGATAACGGTAGTTAAAATGCCTTCCTTACAATGCATAGTTAATGACGTTAAGTGAAAGGGTCAATTAGAATTCCTGGTGACGTATTTATCTTTAAAGCATTCTAAGTAACACTTAGTATAATTTACTGGCCTACTTAGTTGATAAGGATCCTAATTAGTCTAACTAGTTCCTCCAAATTAGCCTTTCAATGTGAAAGAATCATCCCTAAAACCATAGCCATAATGTGACGCTAATGGGCAAACTAAACGGAACACATTTTCAAGAGATGTTGGTTAAAATTTAGTTCCTCTGAATTTAATTCTGTGTGATAATTGCCTTCTCACTTCGGTCATAGACACTTTATGTGTAATTTATCAATTGTATAAATAAATACACAAGTCACGAAATGTTCGTGTATAAATTGAGTCGATTAGTTTAAACGAAAGTGCCGTTCGGTAATTGCGTAATAACTGACACTTATCACCAATTATAGCTGGACAATGAATTTGAGTTTCAACTTAGGTCAACGCATTTCGTTGAATTTGTATATCATTTTCGTGATTGACCTAAATAGCGATTTAATTGTTTTACATTATATTGATGTGTGTTCAGAAATAAAAAGTTTTTTAAAGAACATTTTAAATTACCAAGACAATTATGTTAGAAATTGTAGTTTTGTATCTTATATTGGCAACATTTTTGCTTAAAAAAAAACAAAAAACTAATTTATGGTTATAGACAGCGTCACCTATCGGGTCATATTATTTAATTTATTTCCAGTTATTCTGGAACAGGAGAATGTTTTAATTGCAACTATTTAACGTGTTTCTCGTTAAATCTATAAATAAACTACCATAATATTTCCTTAAAAATATTTCATGAATGTGTTTTATTCATTGGGCTTTAAAATAAACAAACGTCGTATTTGATTTACGATAATAATAATGCGCCCGAATCTCAAACGGGCGCAGGAAAAGAAAACCGAGTTTGTACTAGATTTAGAAATACCTTAGTAGCACAAGTATTGCGTTAAAAAATATTGTGAAACAATAGTAATTTCTGCGATCATATAAAAAAAGAATTTTTACCCAAATTAGGGAATTTAAAAGGCATTTGTAATTATGGATGTTTATAGGCATGGCTTGGCTTTTTCGGCGAATTCAAGTGGCCGCTCGTTTCCCACCTTGTCATAAAAAAATGTAGTTTATGTTTTATGTTGGCAGTACTTGATATTTTAACATCTTCATGTATGTAGAGCTCGATTACTCATCGACTTTTCTTTCTTCAACCTTGTCCAATACATATAAGCTACATTTCCACACAGTTATATATTCAAAGAATAGTGTACTTAGTTAAGAGATTACCACATATGTTTGCATTCCATTGTCGTGACGTGCTACGCAACGAGTAAAGTGTCCATTGTTCTCTGTTACTGTCTGTGTAGTCTAGTCTGTGACAATTTACTTCATATGGACATACGGATAGTTACCGTTCTATTGTTTACTAGCTTTTGCCCGCGAGTTCTCGCGGAATTAAGAAATCTTAAGAAGTAACCTATATGTTCTTACAGACTGTTCAACATCTGTGCCAAATATCAAGATCTGTTAAGCTGTTATGTAGATAGGTTCATAGTAACAAACATCTGCGAGGAATGATATATTAAGGGAAATTTCAAAATGAGGAGCGAAACGTATTACAGGTACTATCTTGTGTAACTATAATGGTTAAAATTCAAAGTTTAAAACCGTTTTTATTAAGTTTTAACCCCGATTGGTTGTGCAGTGCGCGTGCGCAGAACAATACCCTTCCCCTGTCGATCACAATGGCCTTTTGTCCCACGTCGCATCTGTCCTGTACACGGCTGGGGGCACTCGGTATGGGAAATGAGACACTTATGCAACACGTGATAGACAACTAACATTCTATTGTATATAAAACTTCGTAACTCAATGATTACCCAGCAATATCTAAAGTGGTGGATCTGGCATCGTTTATGAGAAACCTATCCATCCTCGAACCCCCTTTTTAATGAGAAGGGAGAAAATACCCATTGACATTCCCAACACCAAAAGAATTGTAGATGCTTTACTTTTTAAATGCTCGTCAATGTGGTTTTACAGCCTTGAAATGTAGGGAGTAGTTTGTTACATTGTTAGACCTTTGAATAAACTGTTTAAATCTCGCTTTAATTCCTATGAGCTTATATGGCGCACACTACTCGATTTATAGTTGTTCTACTAAACAGTTGAATTGGCTGCAAACAATCGACAATCGCACAGTTGTGTGATAGTTTAATGAAATGTGTGCTCTCCCTCATGTAATTAATAATACCTTTACCTCAACATCTTAACTATAAAAGTACAATTATTTACACACGTCCTATCCTTAACTGTACAAACGTGCAATTTCTAATCTAGTTGCTCTGTAGAGTATAATCGCACACACGTATAGACGTAATTTCATACTCGCACGCGTAGGAATGCGACCGCATGTGCATGCGATTCTAGCACTTATGATCAAGCCATGTGTGTAGCTAATCGATTTGTTTGACGGTGCGTAATTGTTCGAACTGCCCTTGAAATTAAATTATTATTTTTAAAGAAGATATAGTTTAGTTGGGATAAGAGAAGTTTTAGAGGGGATCATCATTATTATCCCACGAGTTTGTGTAACTGTGTCCCAAATGATCACTCCTAAAACCAGGACTGTTTTATCAAAGACTCATAGAAGTCCTAGGTTCAAATCTGATTTTCAATTCTATAGGAAATATTACCTAGTACACCTAATATTATATTAATTGAAAATAATGTTACCAAAGCTAAAAAAACGATTGTAAAATCACGCCTTTGCATGTTTACTGTTTTTAAACACAGCAAAAATACGATGACAAAAACTGTATTCATTTACTTCTCCAATCATTGTTAATGCATGATCTTCATTTCTTTTTTCATAAAAAAATACAAACGCACGCGTGCACTTTCAGATGAAGAATCCATCTGTGGCACGGTATCGCTAGGGTTGGCACTTTTATTTTAATTCATGTGTTTATTCATACGTATAAATAAATAATTTATCGTCTATACTCAGCCGAGACAAAGCTTCAGAGAAATAGTAAGTTTTTTAAAAAGTATGCAGACCAAAAATTAGATTGTAAGTACTAGATGTTGAAATTCAAGGAACATAATTTTTAAAATCTGTCCAATAGTTTATGAGTTTACTGGTAACATACGAAAATCAAATTCTTTCCTCATTAAAATTTTGGCATAGAATAACGTAATTTAATATTTTATCCGTTTTTTCCAATGATCTTTTCCCATAGAGTAGCGATAAAATATAGTTTTTCGCCTATCACATAATCTATGTCGGATTCGTACATATGAACATACTATGTATGTATCAAATATGATTTCCCAGTGATCCCAAGCTGCGGAGATAACGAGAAAACGGATTTAAATCCGATTTGAGGACGCGACATTTTTCCGATTGATTTCGTCCGACATATTCCGAAAAAGAAAATGTAACACGGATTTTTACCGGGAAATTGAAACTATCACGACCACGCCACAGATAATAAAAAGAAAATTATAAAGTTCATGTGATAGTTTTCTCATCAGAGCTTACTTTTATGATTATCAGTAGATTTACTTGTAATCTGACTAATATAAGTGAGAAAGTTTGTATGTTTGAATGGATTTGTGTTAGAGTGTTCTAAACTGCTGATCTCCATGAAATTTGGGATGTAGAGCATAGTCTGTACCTCTTATAAAATGCAATAATTTTAACATATTTAGTTTTGACTTCATATCAAATATAAAAAACTTAGATTTTAAGTAACGAGTCTGGAAAAATGTATTGTTTCTAACTTTTTATAAGCACTACGTATAACAATAACAGCTGGCTATCGGCTGACCGAGATATACTAGAAATATATGTAGTAAGGACAATGCCAAAAATATTTCTATATCTCTTCAAAAAATGTGCACACAAAAGGGCTTTTAACTAAAAAAATAGCAAAATAAAAATACTGAAAAAAATCAGGATAAGTCCTGTGAAAACTAGCTGTTGCTCGCGACTTCGCCCGCGTGAAATGTAAAAATATAGCTATACTCACAGATAAATTACCTTTCTAACGGTAAAAAAAAATTTAAAATCGGCCCAGTAGTTTTTGAGTTATTTCAATACATACAAAAATATAAAAATACAAACCTTTCCTCTTTATAATATTAGTATAGATTAGTATAGATTACCACTACTATAGGTTTTTTCAAATTTTAAATCGAGTTATATTCGAGTCTGTGATGATGCATCTATACTCCCGGCATTCTCTATCTTGTTTTAAATTGTCTATTTACATGATATCCATGTCTATGTCTATCGGAGAAGCTTATATACAACGTAACGTA
>JAOCNA010000015.1:5013710-5027446 GCA_026546675.1 Papilio helenus | reverse complement strand
ATGTATTGAAATAACTCAAAAACTACTGGGCCGATTTTAAAAATTCTTTCACCGTTAGAAAGGTAATTTATCTATGAATAACATAGGCTATATTTTTTAATTTCGCGCGGGTGAAGTCGCGAGCAACAGTCTTTAATATTTTTAAAATAAACCACGTAGTTTTATTTTGTTATTTGTAATTGAAATATAAGTTGTGTATGTGCCTATATTTATTATAGTTTTTTGATAGAAGCTCCTTAAACCTACCTAAAATAAATAAAATTTGGATGTAAGTCGAGTCTATTTCAGATTTAGGTTACCCTGAGGCATGACAAGTATCAAGAGGTGTAACTCTCCAGAAATTATTAGATTGGCATAAATTGAAGTACCAATTTGGTTGGAGTAAAGTAATACTTCAAAAGATCGAACTCAAATTAAAGTTGATTTCCAATAACTCTTGATGAAATTCAAATTCTAAAAACACTGATGCGTTTTATTGAAGAAAAAAATTGTAAGCACACGAGACTCTTTTTCTTCGGTAAATGCCAATTATCTTTTTGTCAATAATAATATTTATGCAATTTATTTATGATCAAAACTTTTATTCTACGCAATTAGTTTTATTAAAGTCCTTTCCATAATTTTGTAAATTATTTATGCTTAAAAATTAACTAGTCTCAAAACCTTCACCAGATAACAGTTTAATATCAACGTCTTTGAAATTTACTATCGCATCGCAATAATTAAATAAATTGGTAACGAAACTGAGAAAATGATTTTAATGAAGATAACTCCGGTGTTTTATATCGTTTCGGTAATTAATTGCACAATATTTCAATATAATTAAAAGATCTTTTTAAGATCATTATAAATCGAAACATGGTCCTTCGAGCCGGATTCATCTTCAATTATGTATGAACGAAAATTATTATAACTAATAACTTGCGTCTTGTATTTTACAAATTAAAACATTTAATAATGTGAAATTCTAATTTTCATTATAACGCACGGTCTGCCCTTGTCAAGGTGACTGTTACACGTTTCGTAGATATTCTTTTCTTTTTAAATTTTCCTAACCATTAAATAGTAAATGATTCCAAAGGAATCTTTGAAGTGCTTCAAGTAACGGTCTATCTTACTGTTCAACTAATTAAAAAACAAAGAATTGAAAACACTTTATTTATCACCCAACCACAAAATAAACGTTATTATTATTTACCACGAGTTTTCTTTAATTGAAAAACTTAAACAAAACATTAACAGAGTTCGTTTTTAGATAGTACATTCTATGCTAGAGTATTTTCAGGTAAAGTCGGTATAGTTCCTATACTTTACGCGTGGAAATTTTACTTATCTGTGCATTTAAAATATTCATTTTGTTTGGTTGATATTGAGAGTCCATAACATTACCTTTATGGATTTAGTCACAAGTCTATTAATATGAGTGAAAACCTTAAACTAAAATAGTATATTCACTCAAATAGATCTAATACTTGCTCATATAAGAACTAAAACAGACGTTAAACACCAGCAAGCTTCCGTAAAAACCTGGCCAATAAATTTTAATACCGCCAAAATGATAAAAGATGGCGGTCATTAAGCAAATTGGAGGGAATCTTCCCGCGCAACGAATTTATGAACAATTTGCGCGAAGCCAACGTCCTTATTATAGCGTCGCTGTTTTATAGTAATTTAAAATGTTAATAATGTTTTCAATTAACATGTTGTTTGTGAAGAAAATGTTTTTATAAGGTATCCGAACTAATTAGGTTACTTCAGAAAATATTCTGAATTTGTCTATGCAATAAAAATGAACAATTTTTTTTTGTAAGTACCAAGTAATCATGGCTCATTTAGTTATACATTTGCGCTCGTTTTCCCCAGTGTAATTAAAAAAAAGTAGCCTATGTGTTCTTCCAGACTTTTAGGATACAAACTCTAACAAACATCCATCCATCCACTACGCATTTATAATATTAGTAAGATGAAAAAATGCCCTACACTCGACCTAGTCTAGTTCATTCACTGTCAAAGCCTATAGAAAGATCCAATTATTTGATATCATAGTTGAAGAATCATTTCGTATTGTTATTAGAGATTAAGAAACTATAGAACTAAATACTTAAAATCTCAACCTACAAACAAAAGACTGAGTAACTCGAACAAAACATTGTTATAAAAGATTCTTTAGAGTAACAAAGCTCCTTCGTAGTGACTCGCACAAAAGACTGAAATGGACTTTAAAATGAGGCACGAAAGTTTAAAATTGTATGACCCGTGTTTGGGTAATTGTATATTTAATTAGCTGCCGTATCATAAAGTCTGTGAGACCCGAATACGTCACCGTGAAGAACGGTGCGGTCACTACGATTTAGTGAACGAATGCCTCGTGGGTTTAGTCATTCATTCACTTTGTTTATGTACAACTGAGTTACTTACGAATTTATTGTCCCTAGTACTGTTTGAAACCATTTTTATTCTTAAATTTCGTTGTATGATATCACTGCGAATTCTGTATTATTTTATCATCATCCAATACCTTCGCCAGAATTCTGTCTTCCACCTTCCGCGTCCAACGACTTCTCACCGTGCGCACTAAGTCGTTAGTCCACCTAAAGGGATGATATGCCAGAAGCGAAGAACTCATTGATTACCAAAGTTCTTTCGTCTCATAGTTCATCAAAATGTTACTGGTGTTACAACTCTCTAAATTTCTTCTTAGAATGGTAAATCTTCAATTTCTTTCCCGCTATCGTACACTGTCGAATCTACCGTGGATCTGTTCTTAGAGCCATTTCGGGAGTCGCCTTCCTTTAAGGCAATAAAGAACGCTATAGTTTTTTTATATCATCCCGCGATGTCACCACAAACCGCAAATGAATAAATTCTTCATGCATTGTAGACACTTGACATTTCACAAGTGGCACTCTCTATTTAGAATATCCGCTGGTCCGTGCAAATTCAACCCCAAGGTGAACCGCCCCGGGGTCGAACCTTGAGCATCACACTGACATTACTATGTTAACAAGCTAAATTTACATCTAACATATGACTTGATTTCGGGATGCAGAAAATGTCTATATAGATACGTGGCAAGCAATCCCAGTAAACAAAAGTGATTTTCAGAATGTTTAATTATAAAAAAAATTACAAACACTAGCTAACACCGTGCCCTTTATCATGCAAACTCGTTAAAACATGGAAATTGACCTAAAAATACCCTAATTCTGGTTAAACTGTAAGCGTAGCCGCTATTTAAAACAACTTAATTTAAGCACTAGTCGTTATAATTTCTCGACCCCGTGCTCTAAAAATGAGCCGCCTGCAAATTTGCATCGTTTGCGACCACTTATCGTGAACGCTTTGAGTTCAAGTAGCGAAGCCGTGCTTTGAGAGTGCTACAGGATCCGGCACAGACTGAGCGTAACATGAAATGGTAGAGTTAGAAATTTCTTCTTTGATTTCAATCTGAACTTGTTTATAAAGATCACTATAGTCTGTAACTGCTCTTTTAGTTAGCGGAAGACGTAGGTTATTCTTGTTAATATTTTAATCATCAATTTTAAATAACAAGCGAGTTGATAATACGTTATCTAATAGAACAGAATATGAAGTTTACATATCTATGTAGATTCTTATTCTGTTAGACTGTAGTACTTTCACGCGATACACTTTTAGTTCAACTATTAACACGTTGAATGCCAACCAGCTCTAAAACACCTGGTACGTATCTCGCTTACAGTGGGACTAATAAATGCACATGTGATACAGGGTGTGCTAAGCCTGGTACCGGAAGAACTGAAATAGAAAAATCTCTGCCGCTTAATAGTCTTAAGGCCTCAAGCTAATCTTGGTCTCTCCCTAGTCTTCTCTACTAGTTTCATGTTCTTACTATATGGTAATGTTTTGTAGGGGACCGTGAAGGCGGTATGCCGTGGCATTAGGGTATGCTGTGCGGCGCCGTGTGGTCCGCCGCGCCGGTCAGCCTGCGCGGCTTGGCACCCCCGCTGCCGCTGCCGCCGCGACCTGCGCTCCTCGCCGCTCTCGTCATGCAAGCGCTGCACGACCACATCGATGATGAAGCCAGTTTTCTAGGTAATGTACCTTTATTACATACTTTTCTAGCTAGCAGTGAGGCCACCGCTCAAGGCGCTCGACACAAAAGGGCGCCGAAATCAGAGTTACACATTCACACGTAAGCTTCCCCCCATCCCCTAAGCGTTATAAAAAGGGGGCGCCCTAAATTTCGCACATGGCACAAGTAATATTAATACTGGTACTACCTGAGTAATCCAGGTGGAATTTATAGATCTAGGTATTTCTACATAATTCTTCACCCAAGAAAACATAGATTCTAGGTGTCTATTAGTTCTAGAAGAACTATGTCTTTTTGGATCCGTTTAACTCTTTAAATGCGGTCCAAATGAGTGGATAAGGAGAAAGTGGACCCCACAGTGGAGGCGTGAAATGTTTTGTTTTATTTAAATTGTTAACAATTTGAAGTGTAATTACTGTACTTATTGCAGTTAATTTTGAAACATATAAAATATAAAATCTGTTCATACGCAGCCTTAATAAATTGTAACATACTCGTACTTACGTTATATTTTTACGAGCGAGTCGTTCTTCAAATAAACATGCCCTTTGTATTAGCTCCCTTCTATAAACAGAGTTCAGATGTTCAAGGATTAGGGTGTGTACAAACGACTTTTAAACAAAATTAGGTTACTGTTACACTCTAAGTTTGGAGACCTTAGATACAGTCTCTATCGTATGTAAGTCTGTAAGCAGCCTTATTCAACAACATATGCATCGGTCTCGGTCACTAATTCGAAGTAAGCAAGCGGATTTATATTTCTCTATCGTAACTTCGGAATTAAGCAACATTCATTCTGTAATTCGTAATTTTCATGCATCCGTAAAGTTCCAAAGTCTGTAGTCAGCCTTATTTAGCATATGCACCGCTCGTCTGTGTTGGGCGCGGGGGTAGGCGGGTAGAGGGTGGCGGCGCCAAGATGTCTGCCGATAGCGATGGCGTGCCGGCCGGCTTCCCCCCGCGCCCGATCGATATGTACCGGCTTGTCATTAAATTAGTATATTATTTAGTAGAACCGTACCGGTCCGTGGTCTGACGGTTTGATTGTTTTTGGTCGATTATTTACTTTGAACTTTAGATGTTACCTTAACATTTTATTAGTGTCTCTAAGTAGATATTTACGTTACATCTAGGATTTAATGTACATTAAATCGTACAATTTTTTTGCTACAAAAATTAGATAGAAATAAAATAATTAGTGACAAACGGCCGAATACTAAAACGACGTCTTATGCAGTGTTTTAATTTCGTTTCATTATTGAGCCGTAGAAATAAATATTTGGCGACAATTCAATTATTGAACTTCTTATTGATTTATCACATTTTACTTGGTTTCACAATTTTTCAAGAAAACATTTTTTGTACTCCATCGATATCTCTAATTGGTTCATCACCACTGTAATCATATATTCAAAAGTAGAACACTATCGGCACAGTCCATTACTGTATTTGTATTGTGTGTATTTGTACGATGTTATCAGACCGGCAATGGATTAAGTACAAATTGCTGTAATTGACATGGAGGTCGCGTCACGCAGTGCGTGCAGTAGATGTTCAACTATTTTTATAATCATTATAGAATTTACAGTATTTATAACGCTTGTGACCTTCAATGGGTTTTTAATTTTCTTTTTTATGCTTATTGAGGGATATTTTTGCGGACATGTACAGTCAAAACAGGATGATGAGATTTTAGAGTGTGTTTGTCAATTTTATGCATTCCCCGAGGTGTCATAGGAAGTACAGATGTGTCACGGTACAATTAATAGGAGTTATTGGTTTAATAAGTACGGTATTATTTATTTATCTTTATTTACAGAAAAAGCTAAAAAAAATATGATTTCTCTATACAACATTGACATTTTCTACAAAAGAAATATAAACTTGGAATTTGTTAAGAACGCGAAAAGAATATCTAATTTATAATATGGCATCATATTAGATACATTATGTTATTTGTCGTAACATGTTCAGAATGATTCTGTTCATGTCTAGACATTCCTAACTCTTCTTAATTTAGTCGGAATTTGCGTCTAATGTAGGATAATGTTATCAACTCAGAATACTTAGTAGTTACTTCTATGTTATGATAAAAAATGTTTTCTTTTTATGTAAAATTTTCTTTCAAAACTGATTAAAAAGTCTTGTATAATGTTGAAACAGCGCCTGCCTTTAAATAATAGTGTTTTTCCTTAATTGTTTATTTAACTAATTTCTTTGGTAAATCATGTAAACTTCGAAAAAACCTTTAAAAATGCTCGCTAAACTTAAAGATTACTTATTGAATATAGTTATTAATGTTTAAAGTCATATCCATACGTTTTAAACACCAATAAATCTTGTTAACATGTTTAAAAACCATTCCCTTATCAAACATGGCCGCCTAATTTATTTCCCGCCATTTCGAGCTTCCCTCCAAAATATTTCAATTGTGAATCACGGAGGTGTGAAGGCGCTCCTTACAAATTAAATAATTAATAAGCAGGAAAGCAACGGGATACTGTTTGCATTAAAAATTCATTATCTATCTGACTTGGGGAGATTTCCTGAATATTACGTTTTGTATTTTGTAAATTTAAAAAAATATTTGACAAAGAAATGGACAAAAGAATATTGTAACTGAATTATAGTCAATATTTGATTTAAGAAATATAGAGAAAACATTACATTACCTGTAAATGTAGACCAAAAAATAACTCCGTGTTATTTACAGACCGAACTAGATAGATAAAAAATCGGTAAAGTCCGCTATAATTGATTTTAATATGTAAACCTTTAAAAAGATATAATTAACTGTAATAACTAAAACCTAGAGATAAATTACCCGTATTTTTAAAAGCAGTTAACACTGAATTTGACAATTTTAAACAGAAACTCCGACCTACCTCACGAACGCACAAGCTCGGTTGATTTATTGATCTGGTACTTTGGGTCATGCGTACTGCACGTACAGTACATTGAGTCTTCATATTAATTGACCCATTTTATGTACATTTATTACATGAAGATGAACAATTTAGTCTGAATTCATATCAATCTTTAGACCGACTGAATATTGTTTTATACCTGACGCAGTAATTCAGTGAAAATTCCTATTTATTTAAAAAATAATACAAAATATAACCTATGTTACTCACAGATAAATTACCTTTCTAATGGTGAAAGAATTTTTAAAATCGGCCCAATAGTTTTCATGTGAATCAAATGCATACAAAAATACAAATCTTTGTAATATTTGTATAGATTGAACACTATTATTATTTGAAAACTTATACAAAATGATATGTGTAAAAGTATAAAAAGATATATTTTAAAAATAAAATCACATTTTGATCAGTCGGTTTTAAAAATATATTACAACTCTCATGCAGTTAAATAAAACTCCATATTTTGAGAACAATTTAAATCTAAAACAAATAAATATTTGGTCTTTTAATTGGCTTGAGCTCACTACATACAAAAAATTATACAAATTTTTAAAACTAGCAAATATAGATAAAAAATATAATTTATTTTTACAGTAAATATTAAATATTTCTTATTATCGTTTTTTTTTTGTTTAGTTTTAATGTTCACTTTGTAAAACTTTATGGCTATTGCAATTGCAAATCAATGTCTTAAAAGCAGTAATTATTACAAAAACTCATCTAAAAAAAAAATTAAAAAAAAAGTCGACTAACATTTCCTATTCCCCTAAACGGACACCAATGGTCATAGGTTTAACATCAGCAAATAAACAATGATTTTCATCTACCCACTTCACAAAATCCTTGTTAAGTGCGGCAGATATTTCTAATGACATTATACAATCATTCTCTGCACGATGAGCTTCAATACCTGCGCGATTTAACACTCTCTCGTAAATGTTCTTCAATTTATAACTATCTTTAGGCTTCGTACCACTCCATGGAAACCTTCTACGAACTTTTGATAGGTTTTTCCTCTCAACTTTTCTTGGTGTTTGATCAGTTTTATTTCGTTGTTGCTTCGGTGTTGTTTCATTGATATTTTGCATGGAAATTTGATTGTCAATGTTGAATAGATTTATATCAAATTCTTTTTCCGTTTCGTTTTTAATTATTTGTTGTTTTGGTGTTGTTTCGTTGATATTTTGCATGGAAAGTTGATCAACGTCACAGTTATTCTCAATCAATTGTAGATCTGTTACATTTGAATTTTCTTTGATATGATTTGAATTTTTGTGGGTACTCTTTGCTTTTTCTAAAATATCATAAAATGCATGCAAACAATCAGCACATAATAAATCATCTTTGAATTGTACTGATAATTTATCTAAATGGTTTTTAATGATCGGAAAATCAAAATTATGTCCATTTTGAGCGATCAAACACACTGGTTTAGTTAGAATATTGAGAAAAGAATTAATAGTAGTAAAAGCATTGATATCAAACTTCGTTTCATGTTCAAGAAGGTCGTTACAAAGACCTGTAGTCGTTGTACTACCAGGATGTACCATTCTACACGGATTAAAACATAGCGTAAGCTTGTTTTGAACCCTAGGCGCGGCGCCGGCAAGTGTTCTCAGCAAATGTTCTCGTTTCACAGCGACCATGCTCAGTTCCGTAATTTTTGTACGATTATTTTCCTCGACTGGTAAACCAGTAGTTTCTAAATCTACGAACACGTATGTAGCTACAGGTATCATTGTATATAAATAACTTTGTACTAAGCTTACCTAAGCTCAGCAACATAACAGCAAATGCACAAATTGAGCGACAAATTGATCAGAAAGTAAACAACATATCAAAAATTACGTCGTAAAAGGCTATACATGATTGGACTTGAATCAGCGTAATTGATTTGATAAATAAAAACTGATATGATAAAGTAATGCTTATTATCATTAAATGACAGCTGCTAAAAGATACATTGTCATAGAATGACAGTGACAGAACAGTGTTACCATTTATGAAATATAGCTACCAAACTTAGAAACCACAAGAAATTTGGTAAGTTTCGGTAAGACCCGTTTGATGGCTGCAAGGGAAAGTGTAGTAGAGTATTTAACTAGTCAAATGATTAATTTATGGAAATATATTGATATGGCTATAAATCTTTTTAATGGTTAGAAATGCGAAATAAAACAAAAATTTAGAAAACGTGTCTTTTATTTTGTCTTTTACAAAACCTTTAAATACTTATAATCAATATTGGTGCAAACCTAAATACCTAATAAAAATATAAATAAAACTCAATGTCTAAACTGGATTTAGATTCAAAGAATACTAACAATAATTTTCAACTAATGAGTTAAAAATTACACCAAGACAGTTTAATGAAATGATTTTAAGACGAAACTAATTTTTTTGTCAAAATTCTTGAAGCTACGAGTATATAATGAAATACAAAAACTGAACCAAAACCTTCGAAACAAAACACTGAAATCTTCCAGTTTATGCACTTTATACATATAAAAAAAAATCAAAACCATATGGTATTTTACTAAATATCTTATCCTTAAAATAGAAGTTAAAAGTATTTTGCATAAAAAAGTTATTTAATTACATCATAGATATAAAATGTAATATAAAAATGATATGACCAACATCATTACAGATAAAATGATTATCCAATATTTCTGAAGCCAATTTCTTTCATCTTTATTTATAACAACCTTTTTTTCCTTGTATTTTTTCTTTTTTCCACTCAATTTCCATTCATACTCAGCTAACTCTTTGCGGTTCCTTTCTTCTTCTAACTCTTTTAGCCTTTTTTCTTCTCTCTCTTTCTCTTTCTTGGCTGCAGCTTGTTTTTCTTCACAACTCTTATCACAAACAACTTTTACTTCTTGTTGTTGAACTACATTACAAGGAACTTCCTTCTTCACATTGCCACATTTACAATGGACTTTAGTTTTCTTTAAACATATTTGGTTTTCACTACACTTATTTGAATGGCAAAGTTTCTTACATCTATGACCACATTGCAACATCTTTGGACACTGTTGTCCACAGCATAGCATTTCTTCTGTACACACGGACAACTTATTACATCTAACATATAATTCAGTTACACCACAAAGACAACGGATTCGTTCCATTATATCACAAAGTGGACATGGCCCAGGATGACAATGACCAATAGAACATTTATGAGTGCATTTTTCTGGACGGTCTACTAAACATTCTTTATCACAAGGCTTGCAAGAATAAGGCACATTTGGGTAATCAGAACTATGCTTGTATAAATGACACATTTCTGAACATAAGTGGTTAAGGCACTCAAGAAGGCGACCACATTCTCGCCCACATGGTTTCCTTGATGCAGAATGACACGGCTGGTTTGCAATCTCATGTTCACCGAAACAAGCAATCGCAACCGGTTCCTCGCATGGAGGGCATTCTAATGTCATTATTTTTGACTTTGGTGGTTGTATTTCCCATGGAGTAGCTGGTTTTTCTACCTGTTTAAATACAACAGTGACATATTTATGACAAATAGCTTTACATTGGTGACTACATTTTTCATATGTTTTAAAACATATTGCCTTACAAGGTGGACAGTCACCAAAGTGGCATAAATGGCGATTATCATCAGAATGACCACATTTATACTTAATCTTACAAGGTAAACTGCATTTTGGGGCTTTCATATTCTTCTCCCTGCCACAAGGAACTGTAATATATGTTTCTTTGCATCTGCAAGTTATTTTTGACTCCCGAGGACATGGGTAGCATGGGCCGCGATGACACACTGATGTACATTTGTGCCGACCGCACTGTAGAGGTTTGTCGCAAACCTTTTCGCATGCAGGGCAGTTCCCATTACAGCATTTACGGCCACAACCATGTTTACCGCATGGTCTAGTCCCCCTGCATTTTGTATCACATTTGAACTCTTTACTGCATGGAAGCGATCGTGTATGTGTGGTACATTGACAGGTTTTTTCAATCATTACTAAGCAAGGTGGGCATGGACCTTTATGACATTTTTCAGGACAATTGTGCTCACAATCATTATGTTTCTTACCACAAGTCCCTAAACATGTTTCCATTACATCTGGACACTGAACAAACTGCTGATTGGCACCACATGGGCAAGCTTTTAGTCCCGAATTAGGACAAGAACCACAACTACCTGAATGGCAAACTATGTCACATTTGTGGTAACCACAACTAAATGGTTTGTTACATATCTTAATGCATTGCCATTCTAGATCATTGCATGGACGCTTAATTTTTTCACTCCCACATTGACAGGCTTGTATGCTTGTGTAACTGCATGGAGGGCAGTCACTATCATGGCAAATGCTTTCACACTTGTGAGATTTACATGGTAGTGTTTTCTTACACTGGCTACCACAAGACCATTTCCCAGCGCTGCATCTTATTTTTTTATTTTCCTTTAGACAATAACATGCTTCACTAACCATTTGGGGGCAAGGGGGACATGGGCCTGGATGGCATAATAGTAAGCACTTATGTTTACAGTTATTTCCAATGGAGAGTCTTTTACCACATATCTCACCACATGAATGTGGGATTAACCAAGGATGGAGTGGCGGATTATCAACTTTGCTACAAAAACAACGATACTTATGAGGTATTTGTTCCTTGGTGTAAGCTTGCCGACATTTTGGACAGCACCATTCAACTTTTTTTGGTACAAATACAGTAATAGGACCATGATTATCATCGCTTTTTAGAGAAACGCAGTCGTTCGCCCACTTTTGTATGCAAGATAAATGAAAATACGAATAACAGTTGTCGCAGTTCCAAATTGCATGGACTCTTTTGATCGAACCTATACATATAAGACAGGTTATATTTCGACCGCTAATGGCTTCTTCTAGTAAATTCTTGGTCCGATTGAGCAATTTTGTATCACCTCCTCCTCTCGAGTAGCTCTGGAACACGCCGTCCAGTACGCTGACTTCGAACGGTTCCTCATCTTCAGACGATAAATTATCCTGCATTTCCTTTAAATGTTTTTGAACATTTTGCTGCAGTTTTGCAGCGGCATCGCGATATCTTCGAGCCATTATAACCACCTTTCGAACACCTTATTCTGAACATTGGTAAAAATCTAACTAAATACGATAACTTTCTACAATCTTCTTGAAGAATTTTATTTTGACATAAATTTTCTCCATGTCGGCGTTTGGTTGGTGTGACGTTTGCATTTTTACAGAGTATAAATATTATATTTGCAAGATTGCATCCAGAAAAAAAAGATTATTTAAAAATCGTAGATTTTCGCTTCTTTGCGAGGAAAATGAAAATAAATCTATTTGTGACCGTAATTAAATGTTGGAAAAATGTGTGTTTTTCTAATTGCGAAAAACAAATACCTATTGAGAATTGATATTTTAATTTCGCAGTTACTGTTATTACCAGTTATTACATTACCGTTTGATCGTTTCTCTGCTTGCTTTTTTCCACTTCAGTAACACAGAACTCAAACGTAAAAATTGTAGATTCTACTGTTGTAACCGAAAACAAACTTTAGCTGTATGGAAAAAGGTCTAAAACAACAAAATTAAAATCTAAAGTATTGACAAATGATAATGAATATTATGATAATGAACATTGAAGATTGTGTTAAATAATAGTATTTTGTCTTGAAGTTGTTCTATTTTTACTCTTATCGGTATCAATTTTGTTCTAAAGGTAATATTCTATATTCAGTTCTTAGGTTAAGTTTATATTAAAACTTTAATTTTGTTAACATTATTCATTTTCGTCTATTTAACGTACGAACTTAAATTTATTTATCTGATGATTTTATAACATAGTTTTTCTTTTTAATACTACATTCTGTTTCATTATATACTGTCTATATATAATACACGTAACCTATACGTAAAAAACAGACCTATTTAAGTTTTGAATCAACTTGGTTAACAAATGCATTGTCATTCGGAGTTTTATTATTATTTTACTATCATTACAGTATGAATTTTAAACTACGTTCAATTCCAGATTAAGCCATGAATCCACCAAAAGGTTTCCAGTTTGCTATAGATAGAGGAGGTACATTCACAGATGTGTTTGCCCGTTGTCCCAATGGCAAAGTGAGGGTCATGAAATTATTATCTGTGGACCCACAGAACTATGATGATGCTCCAAGAGAAGCGATAAGAAGGATATTGCAAGAGGTATGAATTCACTTATATTGTAAAACATAAGGATAGACATATACATATTTATGCAGCTGAATGTATTAGAAACAGTTACACAGAGACATAATATTGTCCATTTCTCTAAATAGAACAAAGGTTTCTATACAATGGAAACATTTACTATTTTTCTGTATGTCAGAGGTAATAAACTAGCTAGTGGCTATTAAAATTTGCAGAAAAAGTGAAGCAACCTCTTCTCATAGATATATCCACAGAGCAGGAAACATAAAGAGGATTTCTTCCTATGTCTCCTCTACTGTCAAATCCAATTTCTATGTACTAGAACTAGGCATCTGGTACTCACATTTATTAGATGAAACATGGAAAAACTTCAACTTGAAGTGTATACTTCACACTTGAAGTGTATATTTCACGCTTGAAGTGTATACTTCACACTTGAAGTGTATACTTCACACTTGAAATGTATACTTCACACTTGAAATGTATACTTCACACTTGAAATGTATACTTCACACTTGAAATGTATACTTCACACTTGAAATGTATACTTCACACTTG
>JAOCNA010000015.1:4986690-4996737 GCA_026546675.1 Papilio helenus | reverse complement strand
AAAATATGAAATTCATGTGTACTTTACTTATACTTTTTTATACAAGAAACGGTTAAAAATGTAGACTTAAATGTTAAACTACTAGATGTTGCTCGCGGCATCGCACGCGTGAAATTAAAAAAATATAGCCTATGTTACACACAGATAAATTACCATTCTAATGGTGAAAGAATTTTTAAAATCGGCCCAGTAATTTTTACTTGAATCGAATACATATTATACAAAAATCCAAAAATACAATTTTTTCCTCTTTGTATATTAAGTATAGATTACAGTAATTATGTCTTAAATTGTGCAACTCTATCGAAAATATACAATATTTAAGACAAACACATTTTGGAAACAGGACGTGAGAACGTTAGACGGAGATACAAAATAAATACAAATAGTATAACGTGGCTCCGCTCGCGTCGTCCGCGCACAATATTGACAGAAGATCTCACACCTCAGATAATATAATAACAGTTTATCTATTTATTTACTCTAAGAGATTAAACTTTGTCTATGGTATACAGGGTTAAACTGTTTAAAGGGTTTATCCAAGATAAATATCTCTTTAAAAAAAACAGTATAATTTAGCCGTTTACTAAGAAGATGGTATTATAAATTTGTATTCAATAAATCTTTAATTTAATCTACTTCGTTTTCTCAATGCTAATTGCATTAAATAACTACAAAAAATGCATTAGCGTCATGGAAATGTAATATTCGAAGTGTTATTCAAAACGCTTTCACTAAATTTACATCTCTATGAATTTTCATAAATATTTATCGCTTTTTTATCCTAAATTAAGGCTAAAATCTACTTTTCTTAACACTTTTCGGATTATTCACTTTATTTGTTACACAGAAAAATTAAAAGCATAGTGTAATTCGTTTGTTCTTGAATATTCTTTGCATTTCTTCAGTTTAACCGAAGTATCATATAATATCACTCAATATTGATTATTGAACAAATTGACAAGCCACTTGTGCATATCGTATAGTTCAAATTAAATATCATACGTGCTTCTGATGTATCATTTAGCGCCAGTATTCAACAGCCCACTCGACTATACGTCGAGGGCCTCTTCAAAAAGCCACCCTTCTATTAATGTATTAATTTTTGAATAAGTTTTTATAACCCCTATTTGGTGCTAAGCGAGCTGAAGAAAAAAATCTTTTATTGTTTATTTAAATAACTTAATATGTGTACAATGAATAATTACAGAAGATTGAGCCACAGTATAGCATTACTAACTGGAACTAAATAATAGGAACTGTTTATTACGGCCTAACCTAAAAATCTATCATTACAATCGATTCTAAAATTATTTAAATGTAAATACGAGTGAGTAAAAATCGATCAATCTCTAAACTGTAATCGGGTTTATCGACGGCCGACAATTAAAGAAGTTTCGTTAATGCATTTTCATTTTTCCGTTACTAAAACCTCCTTTATGGCAACAATAATGAACAATAAAGGAATTATTATAGAGCCGAAACATACCGATAGTAAATATGAAATTGTCGTAACATTTTTTATTGTCGTGATAAAACTCGGTTTCTTACCAGTTTCAGAACTATTAAAGTACATATACATTTTAGCGTAGTACCAAAATCACTTAGTCGTATGTTATGAAAACAAATGTGGTTTAGTATTTAAAAAAAGTGTGATAACTATCATAGTGTTCGTAGTCATATTAAAAAAATAAAATGTTAAAAAGCGATTGATTTCATTTCATAAAATCAGTTATTTTGTTAGGATTTTCAAAGGTCGTCGTCCTCCGTCGGATAGTATTGAAAGAAAAAAAACTCAAAGGAGTGAAGTTTGCGTGTCGCCCGCTCCGGCCAGCCCCGGCTAGCCGCGGCCGTCTAGAACGTCTAGGACCTTTACCATGATATTCAACTCGACACGAACGAACGTACATTTGAAAGTACACCTTACAGTAATGAGATAAGGTTTATATTCGTTCAAACGATTTTGTTATCGTTACGTAAAGTCATCTTTGGCTGAAAGGCAAAAGAGCCGTAAAGGTGCACATCGAGCTACGCTGAAATGGATTTCCGTTTTCATTCATTTATCACGTCAAGTTTGTAATGGTCTAGACTGTGTTGTGGTTTTAGTGTGCTTTGTAATGTTTTAAATATTTGACTAATTCATTTTATTTTAACAAATTAATACTTTTCGTGAAACATTTGTCTTCCCTCGTCGATATAGAGCTCTTAAAAATGGTATAAATGCACTTTAAAGCGTTTCTGTTTTTTCAACAATCAATAAAAAATAAAAAAAATCAGGGCACCGCCACAGTTTTCGAACAATACAAAAATCTGTGTTGTTATATTATTTTAAACCCGACCGCCTTTTTAGGTTAAGTATAAATAAAGAAAAGTGAAATTGTTCGTTGCACCCCAAATGTGCAGCGAGTCCCCCACGCTTGTACGCGGCCCCGTTCTTTTCCATTCCCCTTCACAGAATGCTTTTAAATTAATATTTTCTGTTTCGCAGACGTCGGTCTTTATTGTTGTCTAATGCCTACTGATTTTTTATGTTTCGTTATAATAGACATTGAGGTTTTCCCGCGGAGAAAAGCCGTAAAAACCTGTCCATTCCGAATGACTAGAGTATTCGCTCAGTTGTGTTTGAAAACTTTTACAATATGCTTTCACATCAGAACTCTTTCAGAAATATTCTTTACAGTTTTGTTTTTAAGATTTCATATAAATATTCGAGTGCAGTGCCAATGCTTAAAGTTTTTGTAGCTTTGTAGCAATGTTTAATGTTAATACATTAAACAAACTTAAAATACGTGCACAAGTATAACGTTTTATAGAAATCAGTCATATAAAAAATACATAACTTATCGGATGATATAATTTTAACTTTGCTATTACAACGCAGTGTTCAGCTAGTACTATATAAATTAAATTAAATTATGTCAATAGTTTTCAATATGCTTGATTTACTAAGCGTCGATTTAATAATCAATGTAATAAGCTTTTATTCGTAGACTACATTGAATGAACAAACAAAAAAGGCTCGCAATTGGAGATTAAGTTGGCAACCAGCCAATGTATTTAAACCTTGAAGAATTTTTCTTCTTAGTTGAAAATGATTGCATAATTTCAAGATGTATTTTATTGCAGATGTACTTTTTATTTTAAAGACTTCTAATGAAAAATACTTAGGTTTATTTAATTTATCTTACAAATTAATGAAAAACACATACTGAAATGTTATTTCTCACAAACCATTTAAAATATCTTTCTTGTTGAATACAGTGTAATTTAGGAATTAAGTATTTTCACGTGTCGCGAATAACAGAACTCGTCATATATTTACCGTAGTTGTGTCGTTTAGGTTAACTTTTACTTTACAATACAATTCAAGGTGTGTCGTGTTTTACTAATGATTTCCTAACCCAATTCTTAGTATTGAAGCTTTATGAAGTTTTGTATGTCAAACTTCTGATTGACATACTATGTTGAGGAGTCACGCAACCCACCTTATATAACTTGTAATAATAAGTTATGGAAATTGCTTACTTTTCTATGAACTGTCTAGGTCGAATATCGAAATAACTTTCTAAGTTTTTTTTTTATGAAATTATTACACGCTTTAAATTTAAAGTTTATGAAAATAATATATTAACTTTGATTTGTGTTATTTAGTAAAAGTTTAAATAAATTTCAATTGATGTGCCTTATTTTCAAAGTACTACGCTAAAATGCTTTAATCATACTAATATTATAAATATAAAAAGTTTATATGAATGGATGGATGTTTGTTAGAGTTTGTAGCCTAAACGGCTGAACGGATCTCGATGAAATTTGGCATAGATGTAGAGGATAGTCTGAAAGAACACATAGGCTACTTAGTTTTTTTTTTTTTTGATTCCACGTGGACGGAGTCGCGGGCGAAAGCTAGTATGAAATAAGTCAACATTTAAAGGTGTCAAACAATGTTAGTGTCAAGGATATTCCATTATTTTAAATTATTTATTGGTTTAGTTATTTTGAAAAATGCATAATCCTGTTCTCGATTGAATTATTGATAAAATAAAATTCCAATCAACATTTTACTAGCTATAGTTCGCGACTAGTAAGCCTATGTTACTCACTGATAATGTAGCTTTTTAATGGTGAAAGAATTTTTAAAATCGGAACAGTAGTTTTTGAGTTATTTCAATACAAAAATATAAAATCTTTTAACTTTATAATATTAGTATGAATACGATTACCTTGTCTCGGTTTTTTCAATGTGAAAGAGTGAGATAGCAATATTTACATGTACATCAAAGTATTAGAAATCCACAATAACAGATACAAATAAACGTAAACACGTGAGAACTAAAATAGATAATTTCGTATCGCATGAGTGATTCACAAAATAGAAACATGCAACGCTGATCATTTAGGTCATTGACCTTATTTTACGCTAGTTTAATTCGGTGTAATATACATTTTGTATAATTACATGTATAGACATTGCTATAAATAGTACTGCTACAAAGACCGTTGAAAGTATGGATGGATTGTATGACAGAGATACGTAAGACTGTGAATTTGACGGTTGATACAGCCGTAATATTCTCAGAATCAAATTGCAAGAGGAAACTTTTCCTACAGCAGAAGCCAACAGTATTATTACATAGACAGGGTAATCTTATTTCATACTCATCATCAACTTGCCCTTATCCCTACAGAGGGTCGGCACAGTCGCTGCACTTCCATACATTTCTATCAGCCGTCATATCTGAATCCACTCCCTTCTTAAGCATTGGTAGGGTAATCTCATTTCTTACTAATATTATAAATGCAAAAGTTTAGGTGGATGGATCTTTGTTAGAGTTTGTAGCCTAAACTGCTGAATGGATTTCGATTAAATTTTGCATAGATGTAGAGAATAGTCTGGAAGAACACATAGGCTACTTAGTTTTTTTTTAATTCCACGCGAACGGAGTCACAGCTTATAGCTAGTTAGTTATCGATATTCAAAATTTTAGTTCCATTGTCTAGCATATATAACATCACTTTATATGTCTAGCCGAATAAAGACGCAAATTTAGTTCAAGTCGTTACAGGTTCAATGACCTTTATTCTCGTTTCTTGAACTACCCGCAATAAATGAACTCAAGTTATAAATGGGTTTGTTTTCCGAGCATGATCTACCGCATTGTTTACACTTCTATCTGAAAATACTGGCCAGTTAGAAAATCTATCGTCACTCGCTTAAAAATGCGCACCAAAAAGGTTTGCTTTAATTTAATTTTAACTGATATTTTATACACTAGCTGTTGCTCGCGACTTCGCCCGCGTGAAATTAAAAAATATATCCTATGTTACTTACAGATAAATTACCTTTGTAACGGTGAAAGAATTTTTAAAATCGGCCCATTAGTTTTTGAGTTATTCGAATACATTCAAAAATACAAATCTTTCCTCTTTATAATATTAGTATAGATAACAGCCGATCTCTGAGTTGTTTACGTGGTATTAAGCTGTTGCTTGGTGTAGATTTTTTGTACTATAATTCTGAAGATAGGAATGTTTGAACTTAATTTATTTATGGTTAGAATATCTTTTAAATAAGGTTCAATTTTCAGTTCGTAGGAAAAAGTACAGAGAAATGAATTCCTGTATAACATTTATAGAGTTTGTAAAGACAAAGTTTGCGAAGTACTTTGCAGGAGAAAATCTCTAGAAATGTAAACTAAATAAAACTTTACACGAGTTTCGAAACTTGTTATTTCTATTCAAGAATATAGTTTGTGGAAAATTTCGCAATGGAAATTAAATTAACGCAACGAGACCGTAGCAATCGCGAAGTCGACATTTCTTAATTAAAAGAATCTTTTTGTATGACAAAATTATGAATGTATGAAAGCTTTAAATACACAGATAGGTTAAATAAATGTGTTCTAAATGGATATGTAAAATTAATGTTACTATTAAAGACGGTATACTAATACATGCATACCTATGTATGTCCGCCATTTGCAATTCAGCTATGTTGCAAATGTCGCGCGGCCATCTTGAATTTCCGCAAGACATCAGAAAGACCTTTGGTAACAAACATGCATTTCTTGTTGTTGTCTGTCTTTTTGTATTATTATTGAATTGTTACAAAACAAATAAGTTAGCTAATAAATATATTTTACGAGATAACTACTCCTAAGAGATAACAATAGTTAACTTCTGTTTTTTAATACATTCTTCGGTTTTCACAAACTGCAAGAAAAGAGTAATCTTTTAACATACTGATATGGCTTCATACAGCTGTGTTATAAAAAAAAATATGTAACTATCTTTAAACTGAACAAAAATGGAAATGTAGCTTGAAAAAGAAGTGTTTTTAAACATTTTTTAGACAATAGCAACACATGCTACACGCTAACCTCTGTGACCTCTTAGCGGCCACAGAATTGATTTGTCTGCCCTTGTGTTGCCCGGGCTCTGACGCTACGTATTTGAAAATGTAATAAACATAAAAAAACAGTCTATTTTACTTTATTTAATCTTAAAGAATAGTCATTTTCGCTGCAAGTTTTTAATTCAAATTGTAAATATCCATGGACAGAATATCTACATAAAAACCAAAAACCGACACATCAATAAATCTTAGTTAATTCTTTTACAATATTTGCCGTACGGGTTCGAGTCCCGCGGCATAACCTACCAACTACGAATGCACCGGAGGGCATAATATTGTAAACTGAGGGGAATGGGTACTCACCAACTCGATGACCACCTCACCTCCTGCAGGTACCTGATCTCTGTCAGTGTCAATCGAGTCAAGTCTGGTTCTGTCAAGTCTATTGGCGTCAGTATGCTGCCTGAAGATGCACCCGTATACCGAAACCGAATTTCGAGCGTCACACCCGTTGTCTTCGCTAAATTCAAATTATATGTTCGCCACCGAATGTGGCGAACCCATAGCATCAGTACCGTACACAATATATTTATTACATTGGAGACTAAATTTATATTGTGTCATAAAACATTTAAAAAACATGTCACGTATATACACTTGAATAGTTTTTTGTTTATAAATAGATAATGTAAATTAATAGAATACATTTAATTTAAAAGTAATGTCATAAAGATACCTCATTTATTATTTTAACTATATGCAACGGCTGAAAAGCAATTAACAAAATAATATCGTTCTAATTCAATCTTTGTTCGCTATTGTGGAGAAATAATCCGCAAAGCAACAGATTAAAAGCTTCAAAAAGCTCCGCGAACGCTCGGAAACTTTTACATTAATAATTTTCAAGCCTTGGGGTTTAATATTTGTAAACCTCGAGCTTTAACACAAACTTTTAAAAGAATGTAATCAAATTTAATCTTTGAGAATGCAATAAATTATGTTTGTAACTTAAGAATTAGTAAATACTAAAGAAAATTTAAACAAAATAATATTTGAAACTATTATACGAATAGCTATTCTATGGGTAGCTTTTTAGTCTATCGGTCTGCACGTATGTTAGCTGACCACAAACTAAAATACTAAAAAAGCAATATTTAGTAAACAAACTGACCTTATATATATAACTGTGGAAATCCATTCTCTCTGCCTACCCTCTACATTATGGGCGCTATGTTATGATTATTATTAATTTGATTTTTATTTAATTTTCAGAGTTGAAGACGAGGCGTCTTCCCCTGTTGCAAAAGCAAAGTAAGTAGTTTTTAATCACGTACAAAGTAGTGTTAATTATACAATTTGATCCAATCTAACTTATGTTTAATCCGTACTTGTCTTCGGATGTTAAAAGACTTTAGATTTAAGTTCTATTACTTAAGTACATTCTCATGCTCTAAGTGTTTCTATTTGTAGTTTTGACCCCAAGAGTAGTGTTCATTTGACTTGGTACAAGGGGAACTAGAATACATTTTAAACTGACGTGCCAATTATCGCCCAGTACTGTAACATTCGTAGCATTGTCGGTTAGATAGTTTGTACATAATAAGCATGTCAGAAGTCACATCTGTATATTTTGGATAACCAAAGCACCAACACAGTAAGAGCCCCTGCACACTATAGAACTTTATCGGTCGATAGTTTAGTATGAATATGTATGAAGGTGTGTACATTATACAGATTTTGTTTGTGTGCGGTGGTATTTATAGTGACAAATAAAATACCTTTCCCACGCTCACATTGTACGACAATGCTGTGTTAATTAGCGTATGATTCACAACAAAACTTCCTCATATGAACGCAAACATCCGCTGCGTTTACTTTTAAGGCGACACACCTTTGACTAAACTATCGCACAACTGTTGTGCGATTGTCGATTGTTTCGCAGCAAATTCAGCTGTTTAGTTGTACAAATAAAAATGGAGTAGTGTGCACCTCCATATAAGTTTATAGGAATCAAAGCGAGACTAAACAGTTGTGCGATAGTTTAGTTTTCAGGTGTCCGCACGCTCTTATACAATTTACTTTGACGAAGTATTGTCGGCGAGGAAAGCCTAAGCGGAGATATGTTATTTAAATTTTAAATTCAATACATTTTTTGACCGACTTCCCAAAAGAAGGAGGTATTCAAGTCGTCTGTATGTTTTTTTTTTATTTTTTATTTTTAATCTACGATCAGTTTTAGACAGTGCAGTTTAAAAATAGAATAAGACGGCGAAATATGTAATTTAGGGAACGGTTATTGGGAACCTAAAGTAAAAATCGTTTCCTCTTTGTTACAGTGACAAAACCGGCCTAATCACGCCGCCCCAGAATGGGGGAGAGGACTCGCCTCCTCCGGAGAAAGAGAGGGCAGATCGGGAGGACTCTGAGAAGAGCCACGCGGGCTCCGTGCCGCACTGCGCGGGGCCTAACGATGACCTCTATGCTATACCAGTCAAACTTAGACCTAAGAAGGAACCGCAACTGCCGCCGGGATGGGAGAAACATGAGGGTAGGTTCAAACTTTAGTCAACTTTAATGCGAAAGTTGGGTAGTGATTGGTACTACATATATGTATAGTGAAGGAACTACCTTAAAATCTAATCTTTTAAACATTTTGGCTAGCTTTTAAATTTGTCTGTACGAAAAGTTGGTCAGTGTATGGTAATTTATTTTTATTACTATTCCATCGTTTGCACAACTAACTGCTTTCTAATTGGTAATTTCTAAGGATTTGTTTTTATTACAAGAAACAGGACAATCTTCCTAATATTTTAAATGCGAAAGTTTAGATAGATGGATGTTTGTTATAGTTTGTAGCCTAAACGGTTGAACGAATCTGGATGAAATTTGGCACAGATGGAGAGTATAGTCGGGAAGAAGACAGGCTACTTACTTTTGTTTTTTATTAATTCAATACGGACGTAGCCGTAGGTGAAAACTAGTTTTCTATAAGAGTAATACCGCGGGTTTCCGCGATTGTACATAAATCTATCTGTTAATACAACAGGATGTTTGTACTAATGTATAATAGTTCTATGTATAATGGACAGATGCTGACGGTCCATACTACTGGCACATCAAGAGCGGCACCATCCAGCGTGAGCTGCCCCGCCCTGAGGGCAAGGAGCGGCTGTCGATGGTCCGCGACTGCTCCAGCTTCGACCCTAAGTATGAGATGGCCAGCTCCGTGGTGAGGAGTACCACTAGTGGCGCCCTCGACCACGTTGATGTGGAGGAACGTAAGAGGAAGGAGGAGATCTCCTACAAGTACGTTCATAGTGTCTACTTCCCTCCTATTGACTTAATTTAATTAAAATATAGAACTTCTGTTATTCGTTACTCTGTGACAGCTTGGGAGTTGGGGAAATGAAATTTACTTTTACATAAGTTATCAAAGTAATTATTTGTAACACGTATAAGTAAGTTTGAATACTATAACTACGGAGATGGCTTATAATAGTTTTAATTGTAAAAAATGTACTAATATTTCTTGTACCATAGCAACTAAATTTGTGCTACAATAGTCCAATGGTGGGATTCGAACCCTTGACTATGATCGGAAATACTGCAACATCATCATCATCGGACGACACGACAGACCGCCAGGTACCATCCTCACCATGTCGATGGCTGGCATTCCACAACCGTGCGGTTTT
>JAOCNA010000015.1:4705716-4716865 GCA_026546675.1 Papilio helenus | reverse complement strand
TGAAGTCAACCAGCTTGCCCAGGAATATGATCAGTCTGCTTAGTCAGTCCTTTGCCAGTCTGCACCTGTTGCTGAATACCCTAAAGGCAGAGCACCTGTCACTAGTATAGATATAGATATAGGTGATTTACCATAAATAAAACTTAAATTTAACACGTCAAGCCATTTATAACTGTTATTGAAACACCTAACTTGGTTTTTTAAAAAAAAAAACATGGCTATTTCAAAACTATATTACAAAATTCCATCTTGATAATTAATGGCCAGTTTCCTAGCTGTGTTTAACCATTCGTTAGAGTTTTAGGTTCGATAATTACATGAAACGAATGCGTTTCCGAACTACGTAAGTTGAGTTTTACTCCGTTGAAACTTAGGTCAAACTTACACTAATTAATCGCTAGGTAATGATAAAATAAAAGGAAACTTCAGAAACCCAGCATTAATTAAATACTTATACAGAAAGCGAAGTGATACACATTTATGGTGAAAAATTTAACCAAGTTAAAACACATGTTTAACTAAACAGTTTTTAATCTCTTTTTGTCTCATTGATTACTCTACATAGATCATGCTATATATCTCTACATAACGTATATATACAGTTTAGCATATAAGGTAAACTTCAGTATATCTCGCAGAGTCATTGCTACACCATTTATTTAGCTGAAACATTAGCTTTATAGTTAAATTATACAGTACGAGAGAAAACACTCTGCGGGTATTAAACACGAGTATTTGCAGAACTGTCTTTGCTAAAGTATTTCCCGTGTAACCGCGGTATAGTTGCATTCCAGTGCAAATAGCTATAATATCCATATTAGTTCAAAGTGTAACTAAAACTACATATTAGGATAGGTAAATCCCTAATAACATTGGCACCACGACCACACAGAAGACAGAACTCAAGTTGAAAACATTACATTTCGTCTGATTTAGATTATTGTCTTTTAAAGAAATAAGTTCATCTCTAACCGCATAATTTAATCAAGTTTTATTCGCGTCAAAATGTTTTAACAGCCTTCTGTAAAAGGCGATGTATTTTGAGTAAAGTTAGAGTAGTATTAAAGCTGTCATAGTGAATTGTTTAACGGCTTCATTGTGCTCGTTTAACGCAATTACACGGAATATTTTGAGACGTTTTACGAGCGGGCCGCGAGGGGGCGCTGCATGTTTGTGCCAACACAATGACACATGGTTGTCCACACATTTATATGAATGTGTTTATTTCTATGTCGTATTGTTCTAAATAAAATTGCTGATATACAAAAATGAAAACAAATACCTCGTATATACCTAAATTACTCTGTTGAACAATCTGTTCAATGTTCTACAAGTTGATAAAACAGACTTGATTTAAAAAACAATTTTAAGTGACTTACGGCTGAATACTAAAACGAATCATACACGCTTACAATTTGACAAGCGATAAAATTTTAATGGATATTCGAGTTTAATTATGGCCTTATCATATCGCTGTTACATATTTAAATATCGTTTCAATATTATGCCGTAATTCGATCTTTATACTCCTTTAAAAAAAGTGATCGTTCATTTATTTAAGTAGTGCTTTTCGTCTGTGTTGTAAAATATTAAACTGCGTTTTTACTATTCACTTGAAGTTTTCTTGTTTCTTCATTCTCTAATACTTTATGTGCGTCCATGGTTTATTTAAACAACGCGTCGTGTAATCTTGTGAGTGCAAACATAAAACACTCGCTGTAAATAATATTAAATGAACTGTACAAAAACATGATGGAAATAGAATTTTTCATCTATTTTAAAAGAGTTTTAACGTCTCGTCTTTTAATTTATTTATTCAGAAGTATTTTTTAAATCATAATTGACTTTTTCACGAATCAACTTCGCTTGTGGCGCCATCTAGTTATCGTCATTCTTACAGTTTATATATTTTTGATTATGCGTAATTTCAATCATTTATTTAAAACTTTATTATAACATTTCTAATTAACACTGCTATTTAATTAATGTGAAAAGTAAAAGCTAAATCTAATGCTGAAAAATAAAATGTTCCTAGCAAAGGGGTTATTTTCTGAAGTCCCTTATTCAATTTTCTCTTTGTGTAGTGTTCATTGCAGTGCAGCGAAGCCAGCGCTCGAGCGCTTCAACGCCGACTTTTTTCCAGCGCTGTTTAACAATTACATTTATTCACTGAATTTTTTTCTAAATTGTGACACTATTTTAACTTACATTTTTACTGTTAATTATAGAAAATTATTACAATATAGTAAATCAATCTATTATCATATAATTTCAAGCTGGTTGGCGATTTCCAACAACCGACATAATTCCTTTGGACACCAGGGGCTCTACCATTTTAGGAATTCGCTTAAATAGCGAACAACTGCTGCCCATAGACATCCGGAAATGCAGTTGCCTTGTCTATCTTTAATCAACGGAGAAGTCCAGCACACAATGATGTCTTTCCTATAGATTCTCTACTCCTTTAAATCCACTTTCTTTCAAGAAAAAAGGACGGGAAGGGAAAGAGGATTGAAAGTAGACATTTGGTATACACCTATCCGACGCGGAATTACTTTCACTTCACGCGTGTCATCTGTTTCCTGTCTTTCAACCATTTCTATAGTTTACAGAGTAATTGACAGCATGGGCATTATCTCTAGGCAATAACACTAAAAAGGCCAAAAAATGGTCCGCATTAGGAGATTAAAGCGATGCTTTTATTTTTATGAGCCGTAGCCTGTCGCTATGGAGACGTATGACGCAGTAAATCAGCCTCTATACATCGTTGTATCTGTGCAAGTCGCTGAAGATTGGAAGAATGGGATTTCGCTTATGGAGTTAAACATTTCCAATTGTTTTTACCTGACTTTTTTCAGAGAGTATTTTTTATGCTAATTGGTATATGCATTATGTACCTGTTTTAAATAGAGATAATTTGAACCGTTCTGGAGATTGGAGATATGTAGTAACTATCATCCATCCATCCATCTATAAATTTAATCTTTCGCATTTATAAAATTAGTGAAAATTAAGTAATATGTGTTTTATGTAAGTAAATTAAATTGTCCTGAAAAATAATTGTACGATGCCTTTCAGTTTCCTGTAATGCTTAAGTTAATAAAGCTAAAAGTGTAAGTAAGAGTTCTAAGTCAACAAGTACGACTTAAGGAAGTTGCGTCGCACTCAAGCTGCGTGACGGAGGCTTTTATATTTTCCTTAACGATAATGTCACATCGTAACATTGCGACAAAGACGCCGAACGTTTCAGGTGTTATTTACTACATAATGTATTATATTTCTACAAATTTTTATGTTCTTACTATGGACAGATTAACGTAAACGTATGTAGGTTTAGCATAGTCTGTTTCGTGCATATGTTTTGGTTGCGTAATTTCACTGTTATATTATCAATTTAAAGAACTTCTATGAATCAAATGTTTATTTATTTATTATCAAATCATTAGTGCACTAGTTAATACTCTTACTTGTTTTACTATGATAATATAAACCAAGGACCTTCAGAGTATCAAATTCTATCTAGTGGAAATATACCTTAACAGTAAATAAATTTCATTGAGCCAGTATGGAGGCGGGCGGTATATTACAGGTGATTTTCACTGATCGTTTATGGTTACAACCACTTAAATTGTAAGCAAGATTAATACATCAGTAGATGTAGGTGAAAGCCTCCGGAACTCTCTGCCATTAAAGCTTAAATAGCTGTTAAATCGGATAAAAAGATTGCTACAGTAAAATGGACTCTATAGCCGCAGGTGGAAAGGTGAATTTAATATTAATTGATGTTTTTCAACACTTAATCCTCGCTTGGTTTGTGTCATGGGGCCATTAGCTTGACGTATGCGAGTCTGTTATGATCGCAACACGCATTAAACACCTTTTATTGTGTTTATTTAAGCGTGAAATTCAATTTTATATATTTATAGAACATTTACGAAATGGCAACACCCTGTGTATGTCGAGGTCAATTGTACGGTAAACTAACTTCGACTACAATGTAAAGAAATTCAATAATTCAAAAAGTTTTTCGAAAAACATATCAATTTTTTTTTAGTCCGCGCGGAAATAACTAGTATTTACATAAAAATCATAGATCTACTGTAAATGTGAATTACTTTTGAAGTTATAAAAAAACTTGTAAAATGCCTGTTATAGGTGGGAATTACGCATTTAAACAATAGAATTAAGCACAATACATAAACTCATTTTACGTATTTTTGTCGCTTAGTTATGTTTGCCTTTCAAGCGTCGATATGTTGGTTAATCGTGGGTAGGAAATAAATGTCCTTGACTATATGTGATTTATTTTATTTCCAGATGGAAGCTATATTTAGTTGCAACAGTATTATTATTGGGTAATGCAGTACCAGCTATTTATTTGGGACAAACACATCAAAGAGGAACTGTACAAGTGATGCCGTTATTAAGAGAAGCGGTAGGCAGTAACAACAGGTCTTCTATATTGTTTATGATGCCTTGTCACTCCACTCCGTTGTATAGGTGAGTTATATATTAAATACCAGCTTTTGCCCGCGACTCTGTCCGCAGATTTAAAATAACTAATTGGGTAGCCTATGTCTTCTCGAGATTCTTTCAGTTTAGGCCATAAACTTTAATAAATACCCATCCAATCATCTAAAATTTCGCATTTATAATATTATTAAGACTAGCATTTTCGCGCGACTCCGTTCGCGTAGAATTATAAAAACTGTGTGCCTATGTGTTCTTCCAGATTATGTTCTAAATTTGTGCTAAATTTAATTTATAACCATTCAGCCATTCCGGATTTTCTTCTAACAAACATTCATTCTTATATAGTTTATATTAGTTCTTAATATGATCAAGTGACTATTTCTAATTCCATTAGTCGAATTCAATAGCTAAAAGAAACTTAAACACTAAAACTTTTTAAACTAAATCTACAGATGATCAAAGACATTTTTAACTAGTGATTCTATTTTCAATTAAATTCGATCATACATAATTTGTCAGTTCCTATTATCTCCACGTAATTCTTTCAACTTTATAATTCCAGCCACCTCCATTTAAACATAACAACTCGTTACCTGCACTGCGAGCCACCTTCCCCCGGAGAGACATATGAGTCTGAAGCCTTCTACAACAACCCTCAGCGCTGGTGGAGACAGGAGTACAGCAGCAGACAGACCCCCAGCCTGCTGGTGATGTTCGATGTGCTCAAGGGACGGGTGGAGAATCTCCTGCAAGGATACAACTTGATACATGAACTGCCACATACACAGGTAACATGTTTACATTAACTATACTAATATTCTATTTCAAATTATTATGTATAGGTTAAATCTATATCTACATATCTATACTTATGTAATAAAGCGTAAACACTACTTTGTTATGTATGATGTCAACTTGCCACACGTTTTAGCTATGTATTTTCACATTATTAAACTTTGGGGGGTAAATAAATAGGAAGAAATTCTCATGCGGTACAAAAAGTATAAGCCAATAGCAGTAATGAAGCAATATTTCTATTGTAATTGTAATTGTTAGCCAACAGAAAAGATCTTCCTTGTCATTTAAGCATTGAATTTTGACATTTCTCAATTGGAATTTTTACGGAATATATTTCCGCTATATTGCGAGGGGTTTTACCCGACTAACAGATTAATGATTTTAATGTATGTATGTAAAAATACATTATAACGGCCTACAGCCTTAATAACTGCATCGATTTTGATAATTGAAGTATCATTTGTTTGGCATTCTTCCCCATCAGTGTCTTAGACTATGTTTCAATGGCACAAAACTGATTAATTAATAGCTAGAAGCATTTTAGATACTTGTAAAATATTGTTCTATGGTTTAAGTAAATAAAATGTAATTTTTGCAACAGTACCCAGCGGGAGAAGTCGGGGAGAAAGTGCTAGTGTTTCGGAAGAATGTACAAGTGAAACAAACTGATGAGGCCATTTAATGTACACATGCCACGGGACATATAGCTAAATCTACTATGTTTTATAAAAATATACATTATTATCAATGCAATAAGATCTATTTTTAGTATTAAATGGATTTTACAATTGTTGTAAAAATTGTTGCTAAGAAGTTGCCATTAAATTATAGTGAATTGATTTTTTATTATTAAAAACCGTGCTTTTATATGAGTTAAATGTTATGTTAATATATTCTATATGTATAAAAAAAAGGGAATTAAATTAAAAAAAAAATTATTTATATTAGTACATAATATCCGCAATCAAATTAAAAATATTTATTTATTGAAAATTTTAATATAATTATTGACATATACAATATGAATTAAATTATGTATTATTATGGAGAGTATATAAAAATTATAAATATAATATACACGTCAACTTCTTAACAACAATGATTTTTTTTAAAAGATGGACTTTATGTATTAAATATTAACTTTTACAAATATAATGGAAAGTCTAAAGAAACCTAATTACATAACAGAGTGCTTAGTGTAAAAATAAATCTTTTATGTACTAAAATTTATACATAAATGTCCGTCGAAATATACCAAGATGTTGTTCAAAAATAAACAATGTATTTTCATACATAAACTTAAGATTGACTATATGGACTTTTACCCCACGTAAGTGTTTCTGTCTACCCCTTTAGGGAATATTGGTGTAAGTAAATGTGTGTTGTGAGATGAAAATATTTTCTACCTATTCACATCATTTTATGTACAGTCAGCGGCATAAATATGTATACACTAGCTTTTGCCTTTGACTTTGTCAATGCGGAATTAAAAAAAGCATGTAAAAATAAACATCCATCCATCCATACATCTAATAATTTGCATTTATAATATTAGTTAGATTAAAAAATCAAAACTGATATAGGCGGTCAATTTTAAAAATACTGCATGTATTTGTTAATAAGGATATATGCAAAATATTTTTGAAACTGAAAGCGTAGTTAGTAAATGTATATATATTTATGAAGCTGACTGTACATACTGAAAAGGTTTTAGTTTATGATAGCTTAAAGAATTAATGGTGGAATTCTACTGCGAAACACTTGAATAGCATGTGTTTATCTCTCTTTTTAAAGAGAATGAGAGATCACAATATATTTTATATAAGTTTCAACAGTGGAAACCAACACTAACAATGGAATAAGATTAAAACTAAATCTTTTAAGTCTTTGGATGTGAATAGGTCCTTATAAAGTCTTAGTGCTTGTTCACATCTAACTAGCTGCGAATTAAGTGACTAACCGGTTTGAACCAGTTAGATATGAACAAACATTTGTTACAAAGCGTTATATTTTTGCGAAAAAAAGCTTTGGGACTTTAAAGGTGATAGTGTAAAATATTGTCCATAGTTATGTAACCTATAGATTGAGTGTTTTGTAAAAGTTTGATGAAAAACACGATTTTCGAAATATCTACCTGCGTTTTATGCCTAATAATTGTGCTCCGGAATCTATAGGTTTTGTATCTATGCCTTTTAGTTATTACTAATTGTAGATTATCCCCGAATGCCTCATGTTAAATGTTTTTGTGCCTTAATACCATAAACATATTTTTTTTTTAAATGTGTCCTTGGTACAGTTTATTTTTTAAATGAATACAATAGATGCAAAATGTTTATGTTTGTGGTATTAAATGTTTTTAATTAATTTATTTTTAAGTAAAGTTGCATTTTCCGTAATCCATGACTTAAGTGAAACAATACAAAATACAATTGTACCTCTAACGGTGAATTTCAACTTTCGTAACTTACAATATTGCTATGTCTCTCACTCTGAAGTAACTGAGATAGCAATAGTTTTCTCATCCCTCTTGTTCTATTAGACAAAGAGAGATAGCAATAGTGATTGTAAATTAAATTAATTTGAAATTCACTATAGTTTAATAACATGCTTGCCAAAGTATGAACTAACATTTGCAGGGATAAACCAGGGGTTGTAAACTTTTGGCAAATTAATATTATATGGTTTTTTTTGGACAAAATTGTGTAATTTTTTAATTTTGGTAATGGGATTTTAAATGTAATCATATAAATTATTTAAAAAATAACCTAAGGTTGCCGTAAAAGGTTTACAACCTCTGTATTACACGATTCTCAATATCTGCTACCACCGAAAATTAATTACAGTAGATTTAGAGGGTTTTTTTTGTGTAAGTGAAGTTGTTCCGAAACAATCTTTTGTTGAGTTTTCATTGTAACATTTGTAAAGAACTTATTGTGTGTCTCAGATGTTTACATTCATTTTTGTATGTATGAATCGGTTGGAACACTTTTGTTATATGTTCATAGTTCAGATTTAAAAAAGTGTGTTCTTTTCATACTTTTATGGACCTCTGTTTTTTTAAACGGTTAAAGGCTTGAATTATAAAGATTTCTCCATCGAAAACTACGTAAGTTTTAATATTTTCATTGTTGTTTTGGAACTACTTTCACATGTATTTTCCTCAATCGATTTGGTTGTAATTTGTATTAATTTAAGGATAACTTTAGTTTTATAATTGCGTAGTAGTTACAATTTGATTGCTTACTAAATAAAATGTTTTTTTCAAATAGGTTCTAGTTTATTTATATTGGAATATTTCTAATATAAAATTTAGAGACATTTATAATATGTTGCTCAAGTTAGAAAGACAATATCGGATATAACTTAAACGAGCCATTTGCTTAAAACAATTTTTTTTTTGCATTAAATGTTGTCAATCCCTGGCTAGTGTAAGAGGCAGGGGTAGTCAACCTTAAAGGCGTTTTTTTTTTCTTTCAAATAATATGCCATAGTCAATTAAAAATGTTAAATTATTTACAATGGTTTTATAGCTGTCTATATTCACTGTTGAAGTAATGTTAAGCAAATGGCGGTGTGAATTTTAAATAATAAATATTAAAAATTGACTTATAACATAAAATATTTGTTTGATCAACAGAATAAGATCTCACATCTGAGATGCCAAATATCGTCTTTAGCTCCCGCCCTTTGCATATAATTTTCTTCAAATAGTTAGTTAACTAGAATAGTTTAAGTTAGTAGTTTTAATGTGAAACCTCTGAAAATCAGTATATTGCATTTATTTCTGTTTATGATATGGGTCTTTTCAATAAATTAAAGAAAAATAATTCATTCAAAGATAAAAACATATTTATTTTTATAGGATTACAGTTGGGAACTACTGGTTTCAGAGGGTGGACAAAGCAATAATTGTAGATTTGTAGTTTTAAGCTGTTTTTATTATAGAAATAAAATTACTTACGGCGCTATTTTATCACAGAATTCGATGGTTCCTATGTAAACTGTTGCAAGCCACAATTTTGCGATTTACACCTTGTTTTGTTTTTGAATTAACTTAATAATTTCGGTGTGAATTTTAAAGTAACTTTTGAAAAAAAGATTTGTAGTTTTTTGTTGTCTGTCTTATGTTCATATTTGATACGTCTTAATGGTAATATTTGATTGTTTAGCAAATTTTGAATTTCAAACATACCATAGTTTACGTGGGACGTAGGAGCCATCGATTTACGTATTTTTTGTCTCTGTTTTGTCAAAGTATAACGGAGATAACACTATGTAATAATTCAAGTAAATAACGCCTTACGTAATTTTTTAAAAATCTTATATGTAAAGGGCGCTCATGCGGTTATGAACAATTTTGAGCAATTTTTTCATAAATGTTTGTTGTCTTTTTGTATAAAGAAATTGAAAGTGTGAATTTTAATAAAGATTTTATTTTTAATAAAGGATTGAAAAATATTTGATTTTTATAATTAATATTATATAGGGAATTTCCTTCAATATAATCTGATGCTTTTCTAAGAAATTTACATACTAAAATAAGTTGCAGTTAAGTTCATAGCAAAACTGCCCTAAGCGAGATTTATCTACAAATGCTAACTAATATAGCACGCTTACGTCTGCGGAAGTGGCAAATATCACTGCAGTTTATATTCTCTCACCCTAATCGGTCGTTTGTTTTTAGTTTGCAAGATAACCTAGTATACAGGATGTTATTAAATATTTAGTTTATTGATAATGTCTTGTTGCGTTTACGTTTTTATAAACTTTAGCATTGTGCAATAAAAACTACATTTGATGTTTTTATAAAAATGTTGAATAATATTGAGTTGCAGTAAATTGAATCTAACGTGTTTCGAACAATGCAAGGGTAAAAATCTCGCATAATGTTATATTAACAATATCAATAGTTTCTACGTAGACTATCGATATGCACGTAAGCCACAATTTAGCTATTTACACCTTGTTTTGTGATTTTTAAATTAAATTAATAAATGCAATTTTTTGTCTAAATTTGTAAGGAAACGAAGAACTTTAGATGTTGGTTGTCTAATGAATGTTCATGTTTGATGCGTCGTAATTAATCGCATTAATGTTTGCATAATTTGCATTTTAAAAATATTCTAATTGACGTAGAAGCCATTGATATTAAACATCCTGTATTTTCCTAGTTTCTAACTAACGTTACGCATAGAGATAAGAACCGCAAAGTACCGAGGGTCCTTCTAACCTATATTGATTAGACGGTCATAGGTTAAAAATGATAATAAAATATGCCAGTCCGTCTTAGTATTGCTTTGTTGTACTATTTATGCAGTTGTCTAACATGAAACCATTAATATTTTTAATTTTGATATACGCAACAAACATTCAAAGTTTAATATTAAATAATTCAAAAGATAAAGATGAAGGGAAAAGCAGTTTGGCATTCGTTTTTGATACAACTGGATCTATGTCAAATGACCTTAAACAGTTACGAGAAGGCGCGGAAATGATTTTAAAAACTGCATTAGAAGAAAGCAATATTATAGCTGATTTTGTTTTTGTGCCGTTTCACGATCCCAGTAAGTAGATTATTTTTTACCTTGTTTTTTTTTAAACGCTGTCTATATAGTGTTTACTATCTATATATATAAAAGAAAGTTCTGTTGGTTACACTATTTATAACTCAAGAACTTTACTGATATGGCTGATAATTGGTGAGGAGGTAGCTTAGAGCCAGGAGAAGGACATACGATATTATTTATTCCGTTCGACAGAAAAAAAAAATTCCACGCGGACGAAGTCGCGGGCAAAAGCTATGACTGTCTTCGAGAAAAAACCAATCTACAGGGATGATCTCAAAGCTGGTATTACCAAGCTGCATATCAGAGAAAAG
>JAOCNA010000015.1:4690524-4702948 GCA_026546675.1 Papilio helenus | reverse complement strand
CAATACATTAACATTCATTCAACCAAAGATTGTGAAGCATTCATGGATTAGGCGTGTTTGAGTTTTCTTCTTACCTCCCATGATGGCCTCCACACACGTATACGACATCAACGCCGCCAGCACGGGTAAGTACTACATTGTCTTTTTTATCATCATACTAATATAAAGAGGAAAGTTAGTTCAGTTTAGGTGGAATCGTGGTCAAGCACTGGTTTATTTGTGATAAAAAAGGAGTTTTGTAATTTTGGATGTTTATATTTGATTCACGTAAAATCAGAGCCTATTTTAAAAATTCACTATTACAAAGGTAATTTATCTGTGGGTTACATTATGTTTTTTATTATTTTTTATTTCACGTGAACGAAGTCGCGGGCAACAGCTAGTTGATATACTTGTATATATAGATGTGGACGAGTGCGCGATATACAGCAACCAGTGCCACGCGACGCAAGTGTGCACCAACACCGCGGGCGGGTACCGATGCAGCTGCCCCGCGGGGTACGCCGCGCTCGCCGCCGGACTGCGCTGCATAGGTACATCTCAATACTTTACACATCACCGATATTTCTCGAATCATCATCATCATCACCAGCTCACTATACGTCCCCACCGAGGGGCGCGGAACCTACCCTACTTAGGGTGACTAAGCCATTGTCAACCACGCTGGCCCATTACGGGTTGGTTGACTTCACACATATTTTTTAATTTCTTCACCGATGTGTCGGTTGCATCACGATTTCCTTTACCGTAAACCTCCGTAAACCTACCTAACGAATAACTTTGCATAATAGTATGAAAAGTAAGATTTTACTTTTCATACTATTTCTATACACATGCGTTGTGCAATGGCAACATTATATAATCTGTGACACACTCATTCGATTACCTTGTAAAAAGAAGCAAAATTAAAATCCAAAAGCCTTTGTAAAGGGAGTTTTATTAAAATCTCTTGTTCCTAAATGAACACCAAATCATTAAAAAAATAGCATATTTCAGTATTAAATAAACATTTAGTAAAATCTGAAAATTTTATTGTGATTATCGCTTGTCCCTTTCTATCTTACACAGATGTGAACGAGTGCGAGCAGGAGGTGCACGGGTGCGAGTTCGCCTGCGTGAACGTAGCGGGCGGCTACGTGTGCGCCTGTCCGCGACATCTGCGGCTGCATCTCGACAGGCATCATTGTGTGCTGCGTATGTTATATCCTTGTCTCTCTCCCCCAAGTGCAGATGTGAACGAGTGCGAGCGAGAGGTGCTCGGGTGCGAGTTCCGTTTTGTGTTATGATCAATATATTGTCTCTCTCACTCTTACGTAGATTCCAACGAGTGCGAGCAGGAAGTGTAACATATCTCTACGTAAAAATTAAATGACATATTTCCGTTTTCAAAAACAATTAATTTCTGTCTTTTAATTGGATTTTATCTTAATTTTTTACATTAAATTTATTAGATTTTTTTGTTACAGCTCCACTGTATAAGAAGCCACTTACGATTTACGAGAATTCTGTTTCTGACGAGTATTCAGCAGACGTCGACTTCCCAGAAAGATATACTAAATACTACTAATATACTAGATATAAAACTTGTGTAGATAAATAAATATTTAAATAAAACATAATGTTATGATGTATAATTTATTTGTAATTAAGTACATTCATTTTGTAAAGATTTAGACATAGATGTGTATTATTTAACTATTAAAACAAAGCTGTCAAGTACTACTGAAAACATGTGTTTAATTTTTTTAAACGAAAGTCAAACCTCTAATCCTAGACACCCTAATTCTTGTCCTTATAATCTACGATTTTTTAACACTTTGCATAAATAATCTGCAACTGCCTACATTTCTACATTGTACTACTGTGTGAATAGTTAAAGTTAAAATTCTACCAAAAATGCTCTTTTGGTAGAATTCCTATGTGACAATTGGGGGTAGACGGTCGTTGCAAAATATTTTCTTTATAGGTCCTCGCTTTGGGTCCAAGATTCTCTCGTCATTTTTGCGGGGAATATTCCTGGAAGGAAATACCTATTAAAAATATAACAAAAATGTTTTTAAAACCAAATATGTACATTGTAACAACTTTTAAGTGGATTTTTTACATTAAAGGTTCCTTTGGAAAATTACTTACTGCCAATAACTTCCATTCCTTTGCAAACGCATTATATTGTTGTGACATATCATCAGTTCATTCTGAAGATAAGTTCTCTGATCGTTCACACGTACGAACAACTGAAATCAAATGATCCAGCATTTATATCACAAACTATTAATTCTAAGCGAATTTTTACATTTACCTTAGACTCCGAGTCCAGTCGCCATTCTTTGCTACGTAGTGTGCTTATTAAATCCGTTTTGAGTCGTTCAAATCTTTTCACTGTACGCAGAAGTTCAGCCTGCGAAAAATATTTAACAGAATTGATTTAAATTTACAACTAATTGAAATAAAATCTCTGAAATACTTACTGGCGTAAGAATATCTAAGTTGATGTTGAGGTCGTCGTGTTTTAATTTACAATCTGAAATCAAAAAGGACTTGGTAATTAATGTTCCCAGAATCGGTAGATTGAGTGGAATATAATAATTATTTCAACTTCTTAAATTAAATCGTATCTAAATACTGATAATCTCCATTTGTCCTACTAGACAGCGTGAAATTTGGTATAAAAGTGGGAAATAACTCTATACACACCTGGTCCACAAACTTTCGCATTTTTAATTCTTTCTTTTAAAATAGGCAATTGGTCTTTTAGCGTTTCTATAGCGTCTAGTAGTTGCTTATGTCTTGTACTCTCCTTCTGCAAGTCATCATCTTTATCCCAAGGATAATCAGATTTTCGTAATTCTTCTTGCATAGAAACAATTTGTTTCTCAATTTCTGTATTCTGCCATGCTGCAGCTTCTCTGTTTAAAGAAATAGTAATGTAAAAGTTTGGTTTACATTTTTAATGGGTGGACAAACGTCGTATTATAAATACCTGCATGTTTTTTCATGTTCCAGTTCATTTCTAAGTACATCAATTTCATTTTCATTCATTTTAATGAAAAACTCTTTACCCTTTTCCGTTCTTTCCGAAATTGATTAAACAATCGTTAGCAACCATCCTATCTGTAGGTGTTCTGTTATAGTTTATTTGAATAGTAGTATTTCAAATATCTAAATGCTTTATTTTGTTAAAGAGATTCTTCTATTTCTTTTTGCTTTTTATAATTTTTGTAAGCGCACATTTAATATCTGTGCATTTAATCTTTGGTCAAATATAATCTGCGTCTTGAAAAGCCGGTAGATGTCAAACCAATTCAAATTTTTAAAATTGTTTAAAATTTGGAACAGATACTTGTGATATTTACATTTGTATCGTTTATTTTTAATTTTTAAAGAATAAACTTAAGAAATATGAGTTCAATAAGTTCTGCTTTACACGAAGCTGATAAAGCGATAAAGGCAAATGTAAAAAAACAACGCGAAGAAATATTACCAATATTAAAAGAATTAATAGAAAGAGTACAATTGTTTTCATGGGCTCTACAGCAAAACTTTATCGATACATTTTGCAATTTTAGCCCTACCAAAAGCTTAGAAGAACTGAACTATAAAAATCGCAAATCAAACATATTAGCCGATTACAACAAAATATTAGAAAACGTAAAGGTATTGAATGAAAAGTCTGAAACATTGAATGAAGAATTTTGTAGTTGTTGTAAAAAATTAGAAAATGCTATGAAAGTTTTAAACAACTTGTGTGTCGTTGTGGAAGGGAAACAAATTCTGGATAAGGCAAGTCATGAATTCGGTAGATATAATTACATTGACGCTATGGTAAGTGTTAACAATTTGCGCAAACAACTGGCATCGCTTAAATTTGAAGGTAACGCATGTAAAGCGCTATCGAAACTCAACGAACAGGCTGAAAACCAATTAGCCATGTACACTGCACAACTGAGTATAGAATGGGAGGACATCTTTAGCTGGGAAGAGAAAAAAAGCATTTATCATCTTACTTACTCTTTATCAATACAACAGAGTGATCCAATTTTAATACAAAATGTTTTAAAATCACTCTATGCTACGGAAAGATTAAATGCAGAACTGGGTTTATTTTCACATTTCTTTATTGATAAATTATTACATAATGTGATAAGACATAATTGTAACATTTACACTGAAGATTACTTAGGAGCTTTAGTATTTAATATCAAGATAGACTTAAATGATCCTAACAAACCAAACTTTCAAACTATCTTCAATAACTTAACTGCTGTTTTTGAATTTCTGCAATCAACATTAGGACAGTTTGAGGATGGTAAAAACTTCATACAAGTATTTGCTGAGTCAATTAATCAAAAGTTTTTCAACAAAATAATAAAAGACTGCATCAGAAATAACTTACCTTCATGTGATAGTAGTTATGAGAATTATAAAAATATTGTTTTAGAATTGGAGTCGTTTAATAAATTTTTAGTAGATTTAAAATTTGTTGAAGCGAATGAATCACCACTTAACAAATATATAGAGAATACAGAATGTGTTTTGTATTGTAAGAAATGTGATAAATTATTATCTGACATAAGAAATATGCTCGATGAAAGCTTGTCATTTGGAACAATCACCGCAGGGAATGTAGCAGATATTCCAAATGACTCAGTATTAGATTCTAGCAACTGTCCTAGTAAAGATGGCTTATGGAAACTAAATAATCCTATTTTCTTATCTAAATGTAAGATTTCAAGAAATATGGAGAAAATTATGGCAATAATAATAGAACATTTGGAAGAAAGTACAAAGCTTCCGGAAGAGTACAGCAGGCAGCTTGTTATGTACATAAGGGATATAGCTGTTATGTACCAATGTTTGATACCTAAAAAGTTTAAAGTCAACTTGGAATGTTGTCCTTTGGATATTGGTAAGTTTTTTAAACTGTTATCTTAAAAATCATGTGAAAAAAATATATAATCTTATTCCTAAGTGTAGTTTTAATTTTGTTTATCCAATTTTCTTCACCATAATTTCTTACGATTTTTTCTCTGGACACAGGAAAATAAATTTTTATTTTACAGAGTATTAAACGGTACATTTTTTCAGCATTATTCTTCAACAACTGTTTTTATCTGGCACATAGTCTGATTGGTCCACCCTGGAAGAATATTCTACCTGTGTGTCTAGCTGATCTACTGACTACAGTACTCCTAGAATGTATTCAAGACCTCAGGGTTGTTGGTTTGGAGAAAATATCAATATACTTGCAGACTCGAAGGAATACTATTGTTAAGAACATTGAAGAAACTGGTAAGTACAATGTGGTTGAGACTTGAACATCATACTTCCCAAATGAAAAACAATTTTAGTGATATTTTTAGTTTTTTTACACTTAATACTTTGTACAGCAAATATATTGTAACACTCTCCTACTCAATGTGTGTCACATATAAAACTATATGCTCTGTCTATATGCATTATTTCTTTGTGCAAATAAGTTCTTTTATAGTTATGCTATATATTAATAAAAACAACCTTAATATTTTTTTATTTTAGAACTACCCTGGACACATGATTCTTACCAAACATTTGATGCTGCAATAAAAAGTTCACTAAGCCTTATGAAGGATCTTAAAGCCAGCTGGTATAATGTACTTCCAATTAGAATGTACGAGCTGTCTATGTGTACTTTATCCCAAGCACTTTGTCAAGCGATGTTGGACCGATTATTTGCTGATAGTAAGCCAATAACTGAAGAATTAGTCTACATGTTGGCCGTTAGATTTGAAGATACGATGGCAGAAATTATTTCATTATTTGAAGAGGAGGTAGAATTGGATAATAAAATTAATATATGGGTGAAGTTCTGTAAATTGCCGCAGCTTTTAAAAGCTCAGTTGCTCGAAATAACGGATCTGTGGCATACGGATAAACTATTACTGCAGTACTACGCGTGTGAAGAGATAAGGCAAATTGTCAAGTTGCGATTTCCCGATGATAAATATAGGCTAAAGATATTGAAAGAGATTCAATGAGAAATAAAACTTTTACATATTATTTCTACAGCTTTTTATTTCTTAGACAAATAACACTTCTAAAATTTACTAAAAAAAACCTTTGAATAGAAAATGTATTTAAAATATTGATCAGTGTTAAAAATTATGAATACAAGGATTTCCCGCTCATTTTATCGGATTTTTACTACTTATTTCAAAGGTATCCTATCCTATATTCACATTCGATTATTATATCGATACACAGATGATTTTACGATTAACCCAATCAGAAAAGGGGGAAAACTGTTATACGATAACACTTTCATAATTATTCAAATATTAGATATTGCGTAATAATTGATTTAATGCATATCGTGCAATTGAATAACCAAATCGCATACTAAATATTTTTGTTCAATTTGCGTGCAAAATTAACAGGGTTGTGTAATTAACAATTTGTGTTTAAGGATATTGTGTGGAACGGAAGTAGGAAGATTCGGTAACAAGGTACTTCTAATATTACATTTAATAGATTCTCTGAAAACGCAGTAGTAGGCTCGTAATGCAGATACGCGTAACTCGATCGTAAGCACAAAATAATTATTTTCAAAAGTGCGTATAAAATTATGAGAGTAAGGAGCACGTAGCATTTGGTATGACTTCCGTGAAATATATTTTAAAACCTATTTACTGATATTGTAATGTAGAAAATTATTTCACAAACTCCCTTCTAGCGTACTTTTTTGTTACTTCTCTGAGATTTGATCGGATTACAGATCACTGACATACTTAACTAAAAACTGTTTGCTCATCCAAATAATTAATAGACATCCAGTAGCTCTGGTTCTCCTAAGAACAAAATTTGCTAGTCAAAAGCTGAAAATCGATATACCCTATATGCATATTTCAAATATTTTTTTTTGTTTATTTTAATGTTTTATATAATAGTTTGTTTACTAACAGTAATCCAAGTTTACTCAGTGAAAGTGGACGTTCCCGCCCAACCGTATGCTATTTAAGTGAGTGACGCTTCCTTGGACGCAGCAATTCGTACATGTTCGCTAGAGGCCGCCGCTCCACACTATGCAACAATTATCGGTAGGTACAGCACTACGAATTTTTAAAAAAATGCGCGCGAAACCAAACGTCAACTGCCAGTGAGGTGTTCAGTGAAAGTGATTTTTAAAATGGTGAAAAAATATTCATGGTGATATTAATGTGACAGTGTATATTTCATTTATAAGGATATGTTACTTGTATAAAAGGTAATAGGTATCCTTAGAGGGAGAGTTGATTTAATCAATTTATTCATTTTAATTTAGTGTTTATGTTCAGTGTAATTTACAACAGACAATTTAAAATGAAATAACATAAAATTAGGTATAGATTATCTCAGGTCCTATTATTATAGGTAGATATGAACTATCTTTTTTTTTTTTATTTAATAAATTTGTAACAAGCAATAAGTCGATTAATACCAGCAGTGCCGCGTGAAATCTGCTTTTAATATAAATCGTATATTTATTTTGTTGCAGACGGCATTCCTGATCATTGCGTTAGCGATCGTCGTCAACGATGGTGGCGCGACGGTACAGAACAAAAGCGGAACCGACCAGCTAGCCGAGGAGGCGAAAAATAAACTTGTGACTATTATAAACGGCCCAACGTACGTAAACCTAACCTCAACACCCAAGCCCCAGCCGTCGCGACTCGCTATAACTAACTACACTTACAAGCCTGAACAGAGACCACCAAGCAAACCGCCAATTAGATCCTCTCACAACGCTAAGAAAAAGCTATTAGAAATACCACAACAATACTATGGCCAAATACCAAGACTACCTACAGAAAACTCATACCCAATATCACCACATAAATTACACTCATACCAAAAATCAGTGTTCAGGTTTCCTCGAGTCATACCATTACCTGGACATCATTATTATAAGACTCAAACTCAAAAAACACCACTAGTCTTCGCCGCGTCGACTGGCAAATCGTACGTAGCGAAAAGCCCAAAATTTAGTTTACCCGTTCAGACTATTAACGGCATAAGATCAGACTGGGTCAGACCACCAATATTTAATTACACCACCCTAACGACCACAACAACCCCGACGACTACGACTCGAGTGTTGAGGACAAAGAGAATATGGCCTAAGAGATTTCTAGAGAAGATGAACGCGACTGCTAGCAACACGACGGAGTTTTCAAACATGACTGAAACGAAAACTAGTACCAACTCAACAGATCACGCACCATCTGAGAGCACACATATACGATTTAAGTTTCTTAAAACAATTAATAATATAACCCAAACCGCAACTACAACAGCTCAACCTACAGCTCGAGGCTACCGCCGATTTACGAGGGTTCCCAAAAAAAAAGTAAAAAGTAGCTTCGACGAAATTAACGACTGGATACCAATAATACCGACGCACTATCCTATATTCAAACAAAAGGCTCAAACGCCGATAAGCAGACGATCAGACGTTTTTTATCCACAACCAAAATTAACGTACACACCGAGGAAACAGACGCTATTCCTTCCCTCGTATGGACTGGTCCCAGCCACTAATGCTGCAAAAACATTAACACCGGCGCTGGAGAGAAAAAAGATGGTTTTCTTCAAGAGGAAACAATTGAATCCCTATCTGTATTCTGCTTACAGCTCGCGGGGGCTGCACTCGCCCACGCCGTTTATAGTCGCCGGCCTGCAAACGCACCAAGCCCCCTCTCCGTCTCCAAAAGTTTTGACCAAAATTAAGCACCATCACCATCATCACCACCACAGATATGTCAAAACTGTGAAAAAACCCATCAGAGTCCCGTACAAGGTGGAAGTGCCTAAACCCTATCCGGTCGAAAAGAAAGTGCCCATTCCGGTGACGGTTGAAAAGGTGAAAATAGTTGACAGACCCTATCCGGTCAAGGTCGAAAAGAAAGTTCCATATCCGGTGGAGGTTAAAGTTCCACATCCTGTACCGGTCAAAGTTGTGGAGAAGGAATATATTCCAAAACCGTACCCGATCATTCATCACGTGCCGATACTGAAGGAAGTCAAAGTCCCACATCCGGTTCCCTACCCGGTAGAGAAGAAAGTGCCTTATCCGGTTCACGTTCGGGTGCCCGTGGATAGACCCGTTCCATATCCGGTCGAAAAGAAAGTGCCTTACCCCGTCCCCGTAAAAGTGTTCGTGCCCAAACCTTATCCGGTTGAAAAGAAAGTACCGTATCCTGTTGAAGTAAGGGTGAAAGAACCGGTGGAAGTTATAAAACATGTAGCCGTAAGAGTGCCAGTGCTACAACCGTATCCTGTGGAAGTTCCACGTCCAGTACAAGTGACAGTCGAGAAAAGAGTGCCCTACCCGGTGGAGGTTGAGAAAAAAGTTCCCGTAGAAATTTACATCCCTCAGAGAGTGGAAGTGGAGAAACGAGTACCGGTGTACGTGCCGAGACCTTATCCGGTTGAAAAGAAGGTTCCGTATCCGGTGAAAGTTCCTTATCCGGTGAAAGTGCCAGTTAAAGTTCCGGTTAAGGTGCCAGTTGAGGTTCCGGTTTTCATTCATCATCCTTTGGTTTTTAGCAATGACCGTTCCTTCGTTAGTAAGGGAGGTGATAACTTTGTCAGGGAAACGGCCACTTCTGAAGAGACTTCGACAGGTACGCCAGAGCATACGGTAACAGTTCACGGGAATACTGGTTTCACAGGGTTCAAAACTGTGACAGAAGATGGCGTTACCTCAACTTCAACGGAAACTCCGTGACGCTAGAGAACTTATTTATATTGAAGTGAAGACTCATTAGTTAACAATATAGGTTTATTTTAGTATCTAATAGGAACAATAAAACGGAGCGCATGTTATTTGTTGGAACGCTGTGTGTATGAGTAAATGAGTGATGCTGTGATACTATTTTTTGTCTTTTTAAGAATTTTGGAGATCTATTTTCTTCATACCGGTTTTTTCCTATCATCGTTCCTTCAAACATCGAACAATATTTTACCATCACAATCTGGCCAAGCATTAATTGTTCCTATATAACAATAAAAACAATGTATAGGTAACTTCACGCATGTATCTTAAAAAACATGTTGCATAGAACTTTTTCTTTCGATAGCGTTGCGAGTTTCGTTGGATTGTGAAGACGCATGTTGCGTTTTCGCGAACCAAGTGGACCGAAACATAGTATACTTTCGTTCAACACTTCCTATTCCTCATTCAATAGTTTTAACGCTTCAGTGATTAGAGCGAAATGATAATCATTATAGATTTAAACACATAAGGGCAGGAATACACATGCTAATCAACTATAACAGTAGCTTGCAAACCAGTTCATGAGAATGTACATGTCAGTATCCTTCATAGCCCTCCTCATCCCCTTTCTTAACTGTCTCAAAATCAAATAGAGTACTATCTACTGGCATGCCAGTTAGCATATTCACACACATGTACAACTTGCATGTAAGTTTTCCATCTATAGATGAGTTGCCGAACTCTAAATGAGAACACATTTCTTGTAATCTCAGGTGTGTTTTGTTTGCGTGTTGTACTGACTGAACCAAACATAGAAAACATTATATTAAAAGACCAACTGATTGTGATGGAAATTCACATGTCATATGTTCACATTTATTTATACCCTAGAATCTTACTAGTAAACTAATAATTTACTTTAGAACTGAAAAGACAACTTAAAACAAAGTTACAAAATATTAAAGATGACAAAAAGGAACAAATACAAACTTTCTACATTATGGCTTTATGGATTTTTTAAAAATAAATTAAGTCTAGACAAGAATGGAACATAACCAGATAAATACTGATTATTGGTTCTATTTCAACAAGGTTCATATGAATTAAAATTTAAACATAATTAAAAAATAATTTATTGTAAATTAAGATTATTGTTGTAAATGTTAACAGTGTTACCAGTAGGCAGTAATTTCAAATAAAATATAAGACATGTAGGCTTACCATAAATATGTACATTCGTAACTAAAATATTATAATAATTATTTAACTTTAACAAACTGCCACTCCAACTCGTAAATGCCAACAGAGTTTTGATTCTTTTCATCATATTCCACCCATTCCTTCTCCGAGAGGTCTACATCTTCAAACTTATTTCCTGTGTAATAAAAGCATCATTAGCATGTAAATAGAACGCATTAGGGAAGACCTATGTCCAGCAGTGGGCACCTGATCATTAGAAAATAGCAAAATAATTAAATTAAGGAAAAAGACGTTAGTTATGAATGTGGAGAGGTACACTGGTAGAGGTAGACCTAGATAGAGATGGATGGATTGCATGAAAGGTGACATGATCAAGAAGGGAGTGATGACGGAGATGGAGGATTATAGTTATTTGGAGAACGAAAACCCAGTGCGCCGACCCTATGGGAGTAGGATAAGGTAGGGGAGTTGATGATGATTGTTCCTTCTCTGGATGTCTGATATACCAACTACAAACTACTTAAATTCATAAAGCTTATTAATAGAAGTGAGGATTCATGTTCTAATAATATTCAATAATATTAAGCTGGGAACTAATGTTACAAAGTGTATTGTAACATGTTACATTGTGTGCATTCACTACATACTGATTGTAGCAATACTTAAAATGTAATATTGTTGGTTAAATAGAAAATGGCAGTATTCAATATTTATATATTTACAAGACAAGCATTTAAAGTTTGAAATGTTAAAAAATGTCATTTTTCTACTAAATTGATGATATATTACACCTTGTAACACCTGTCAGCCCCCAGTTTAACATATTGTGTGATTGCCACACCTGACATGCAAATACTTAGTTTAATCTTACGATTTCTTCGGTCACATTAGTTCCTGAAGTTGTCTGTTCTGTCTTGTAGACGATTATAAGAGTCCTCTAAAAGTCTTCAAGACTAACAAATTAACTACTGTTAAAAATTGAAGTGTGGTCTTCCAGTATCTTCTAATATCCGAATTGACCTTGAAAACTGACCTTCACAATCAGAAGCAGATAAAGGGCGTCTTATAACAGATCCTATATCCCTCCTAATAAGGCTGGAACGGTAAACACAGTACCAATCATAATAACTCTCGGCCGCTTATCGTAAACGCGGCAATAAAACTAAATTGATCACTTCGCCTCCTGCGCCAGCCTTTAGCTACGTTTTCATGAATCGTATAATGTGTTTTATTTTTTACTAGCTATTACCCGCGACGTCGTCCACGCAATATTAAGATAAAAAGTAACCTATAATATGCCCGTTTGCGTCAGCTACCCTTCAGTGAAAGTCCGGTCGAAATCGGCCCAGGCGTTTTGGAGATTACCCGGAACAAACGCAGCTTGCAGACAAACAGACAGACAGACAAAACATTTTTTAATGGGATTTTCGTTATCAGCAACGCAAATACATCATCTTCCCGAAATCTGGAATTTTTCTTTTGATATTACAAACA
>JAOCNA010000015.1:4612410-4622626 GCA_026546675.1 Papilio helenus | reverse complement strand
CTTCTTAATCGAGGGCGGCGATATCAACCTTTTCTCAATACGATTATTGTCTTGATTAGAAATTATTATTTTCGGTTTCTCTAACTCTCGTTTGACATTGATGTTTTCTGTACATACAATGTACAAATCTATAGTCTATACTAATATTATAAAGAGGAAAGATTTATATTTTTGTATGTTTTGTAATAACTCGAAAACTACTGGGCAGATTTCAAAAATTCTTTCACTATTAAAAAGATACGTTATTAGTGAGTAACATAGTCTATATTTTTTATTATTATTTAATTCCACACGGACGAAGTCCCGTGCAACAACTATATGACTATAAAAATCGAACCAAATACCCAAAACTTGCTCAAAATCGATTAATTTAGTTAGGCTATAGGATACAATAGTACAAATTAATTAGAAACCCATATAAAATAGTTTATATTAAAAATCTTAACTTACATTTACCATCGCCTGTAGTATTTGTGGCACCAATACCCGATGTTGCCACTCCGCCTAGTCCCAAACTTGGGGTTGCTATAACAAAAAGGGAAAATACTTGATTGCTAAAAAAATCGTAATAAACAAAGTATTCTGCGCCTTTCTTAGTGGCGAATATATAATTTTACATAGATATATACTATAGGAGTGTTTCATAAAAAAATTGTTTAAAAAATCTATATTCGTTCATTTTGTATGACAACACTGAGATAATTTTTCCTAATAAAAGCCATTCAGAGGAATTTTTACCCTCACTTACGTGCTCCGGGTTAGGTCTGGTCTATTATTAATCAATTTGTATTAGGCAAAACTGCCTATCTTTTTAAACAAATCAAAGATAAAAAAAAAATGCAAATAAAATATACCTGATGCAGATGGTTGTGTTCCAGACACATTACTATTCAGTGTACTAAGCCCTGTAATAATGAGATACCAACTAAATAAAAATAAAAGAAAAAAAATCATTTCCACACTAAAACAGCCCTCCGGAAACCATTAGGGGGAAATACATTGGTTTTTATTTAATAGTGCAGTTTGTCTATGATTAAAAAAAGTTTTGGATTGGAACATATGTAAAGAAAAGAGGTCCAAACTTTTCTTTAATTTTGATTTTTGTTGACTTTTTTAAATTTCAATAAATGTCAAGATTGATGAACATAAGGAAATATTATAAAATATATAATCAGACAAAATAATATCTATACCAATATTAAAAAAGAGGAAAGATTTGTATTCTTGTCTGTATTTAAATGACTCTAAAACTAGGACAATTTCAAAAATTGTTTTACCATTGGAAAAGCTGTATTAGTATTAAATATTTTATATGAATACTAGCCTGTTACTTGCGACTTTGCACGCGTGAAATTAAAAAATAATTAAAAATATGTCACTCACAGATAAATTACCTTTCTAACGGTGAAGGAATTTTTAAAATCGGCCAATTACTTTTTGAGTTATTTCAATACATACAAAAATACAAATCTTTCCTCTTAATAATATTAATATAGTGGTTTTACGTGGTACCTTACACATGTATAAAAACAAAAGCTCACCCTTTGAAGGGCTTAAAAGTGGATATGTATCTCTGGTAGCACTTTTTATAACATAACCTCTCTTCCGATTTGTCTCTTCTGTGTCTGTACCCTGGGTGTTAACATCTAGTGATATTGTAGGTATTGTATGAAGAGTTTGAGTTAAAGGGAAGAAAGGAGTCGGTGAACCTTGGTAGGGAAACATTATACTGAAAAAGGATAGTTGATAGGAATATGTTATATAATAATTAAAAAATAGACTGTTATGTAAGAAATATTAGGAAAGGAATAGACAAAGGCCACTATAGTCAAGGAATTAAATACACTTCCCACTTAAAATTGAATATTATACAGTTGGCTGCATAATTTTTTTTATAGATCTTTAATTTTCGAATTTTGTACATATTAGTTACACAATGGACATAAAGAAAACTTTTCTTTACAATATCTTTACGATAATCCAAGACAAGTGTCCAATAAGACAAAACTGATGGTAAACCTATGAGAGTTTGTTTTGTCCGTGATGTCCTATCTATTGTTATATTCTGTTATATCCTTACCAAATGTACTAGCAGCAGTTGTTGTGGTACTGGTATTGAATAAACCAAGTCCAGTCTGAGTGGTTGTGGTTGCACCAGAACCAAAACCTCCGAGACCACCAAGTCCTATCTTTGTAGTTGCTGGAGTTCCAAAACTCAAACCTGAAATAGTTTTACAGTTATACATATTGTTATGTTAGGATTTAGACATGTAACACATTGCTTGTGACTTCGCTTGAGTCAAATTGAAAAAATATAAAAAAACAGCTGTGTTACTCAACGATAACATAGCTTATTAATGGTGCAAGAATTTTTTAATTCGATCCAGTAGTTTTTGAGTTATTACAATACATACAAAAATATAAATATTTCCAGTTTATAATATTAGTGTACTGTAAAATTCCCATTTACTTTTACAAAAGAAATAATGTCTTGTGCAGTCGGCTCTATACAAATATACATTTAGCAAGCTTCAAAGATTTGTATATGCGGTTTCGAGTTGCATGTCTGTCTTAACGACTGAACAGATTGCGATGAAATTTGGTATAGATATAAAGCATAGTCTTGAAGAACTAGTTACTTTTGTTTTTGTTAATTTGAACGGAGTTGCAGGTGAAAGCTAGTGTTATTTAATAGAATATGTTTTTTATTCATACAAGTCATTCATAAAAAAATGTATACAATCACTGTGAAAGTTCCATGCAATTTTCAAAATATTTAAGTACTTCCTTACCAGTGGGGGCAGTGGTTGTTGTACCTCCGAAGCTAAGGGCACCTGTGCCCAGACCTGTGGCACCAAACGCTGATGCTCCTGCAGTACCTAAATATTAAATTGGTTTGTAATCCCTTAAATTTTACATGATAATCTACTAGTCATAAAGTAATAACTTACCAATCCATAAATATCACAGCATGAAAATGTAAAACAATTGATTTATTATAAAGAATAAAAAGTCTTAGATACCTACATCAAAACATTAATTATTTGTATATTAATAAGTAAAGCATAAATTTAAGTAAATATTATTAATATAGACAAAATACATACCAAAGGCTGGTGTTGTAGTTGATCCAAATGCAGGTGTAGCTGCACTAGCTCCAAACGCAGGAGTTGCCGTGGCACCAAACGTTGGTGCCGTGGATGTGGCACCAAACGCTGGAGTTGCGGATACAGCACCAAACGCAGGTGCCGCCGTGGAACCAAACGCCGGTGCAGCGGCACTAGTACCGAAAGCTGGTGTTGCGATGCTTCCGAAAGCTGGTGCTGCAGACACCGCACCAAATGCCGGAGTCGCAGCCGCCCCAAACGCAGACGTTGAGGTACCAGCACCAAACCCAGGCGTAGAACCAAACGCAGGAGTAGCCGATGTATTCCCAAATAGTCCAGTCGATGCTTGAGTTGTGGCAGTTAATCCAAAACCTGGTGTAGCTGGCCTGAAAAATTATTTATCTCATTTGAATTTTAGGTTATACCAATTGTCACTTTATAAAAGTAAATTATTAATCGAGTCTTTAAGGAGGTTTTATTATGACAAGGGTACTTACTTATTTCCGCCAAAATTAAAGCCACTACTTAAAGAGGAATTAACGGGAGCGCTTGACGGTGTTCCAAACGAAAAAGACATAATTGTAACGGACTTTGGTTTCTGACACTATTCATAAATTATCACAAGAAGCATGCGGGAGCCGTATATAATGCAGAAAGACCACTCAAACTGATAAACATTTGTTTTTATTTCATAACTTCATCAAGTTTAATAGTTTAATTCAATGAAAAAGTTTTGATTATAGAAGCACAGTCACAGTAGGTGGTGGCACTTGGCACTTGGTAGCAATTGGTAGCTTATTGGACAGTGCAATATACAGTGTTGCTACTACTACTTTATAATAGCATCTTGGTAGGTTATCTTAAAATCGATTAGATCTTTTTTCGTAATTCGAATGATCGATTAGATCATTCGAATTACGAAAAAAAATGCAATGTTACTTTTAATTTGTTATAAAAATTATAATTTTCCAAATGAAATCTACACCAAGGTTACTTTTGCTTTTAGGTAAAAATGTTCACTGCGTAAAAGAATGGATGCATATCTGTAAAAATTATAGTAAATAAATAAATAAAATAACCTCGTTGTGGTGACCAAAGAGGATATATAACTATAAAAATTGACTTGATTTTAATTTGACATAACTCTTTTTTTAAATATAAAATGAAACAAATTTGACATTTCTAATGACAATCTGAAAATTTTTCGCTCCCGCGATTTGTGAAAAATGAATTTCCTAGCCGGGAATCTTTCGAAATACAGTAAAGCGGTATTTAAGACTACACCAACTCGAGAAGGAATTCAATTCCCTACAATAAAATACCCGAAACCAGCAGTAAAAAAATACCAACCACCTCCAGTAATACAACCGAGGAAACAGCTAAAACGATTGGTAACGGGCCACATGAGAGTGGAATCAGGATATGACCAAGGTGCTAGAATTTTAAGTTATTTTCAGTATTAATAAAATGTAACAGAGGTTTGTGCCTTGTTTTATTTTCTAAAAACTGTAATAATGTAGCTTCTCTTTTTTATTTATTGATTAATTAAAAGTCTACGGCAGTCGGTCTAGCGACATCTGTAGTGAGCAAAAGGCAGTTTTTCTTCACATTTCGCCCACAAGCTTACAATGTTCATTCAACTTTGCCTTGAGATAGTGTTGACCTAACTCGCTAGAGGGCAATAATTTAAAAGGAATCGTCATTTTTTTTATTGAATTTCAAATATTAGGGTGATTTAATATTAATTCTGGTTCGACGTAAATTTTTAATCCATCTTATCTAATGCAAAATTTCATGTTTTTCCATCGTCATAAACTACCTCCAACTATAAGTTTATTTTTTTTTGTCTAAATTGTTAATGTTGCCTTGATTTTCTTCTGCCGAAACACTTGTTTTGTACAAGAAAGCTCTAAAAGACCACAAAACACAAATAGATAGATATAGGCGGGTCAAATTCAGTTTAGCAGATATTTTTTCGTTTACCTGTAGAAAAAAATTATTAAAAAAAAAAAAAATCGTAAGGAAGCCTTATTCAGTGCTCTAGATAATAAAGTTCTCGCTTCATCTATGTTTTCGTTCCGTTTTGCGTTGCAGTGACCCTCGGGACTGGTAGTAAGGAGATCCCTTGAAGTTTCCTGCAAAACTGCAGGTAAGACTTTACTGCACGTTGCAACGAATTATTTATAACTAGCTGTTGCTCGCGACTTTGCACGCGTGAAATTAAAAAAAAGCCTATGTTACACACAGATAAATTACCTTTCTAACGGTGAAAGAATTTTCAAAATCTGCCCAGTTCTTAGTTCTTCAGTTATTTCAATACATACAAAAATACAAATCTTTCCTCTTTATAATATTAGTATAGATATAGATGTAATACATTGGTTTTTATTTAATAGTAGATATGTCCGTAGTTTAAATGCATTTTGTCTTATAATAACCGCTATATCATCATAGAAATGAAGCAAAAGCAATCTATATTTCAATATACAACCTACAAGAATACTAAAGGTAAATTATAGAAATGATTTTGTGTAAACTCATTTATTCCTATTATTATATAGGTAACATATAATTTTGGATATGTTCATTTTATTATTTTTCATTTACTTTTTTCTGTAAAAATATCCCACGAATTAAAAAACTTTTTGTAAGTCACCATTCTAAAACACACTATTAAAATTTTTCTGCACCCTCTGTATATATAAGTCGGATGAATGGACACTTACGGGGAGTCCGTTTCTACAGGGTAATCTAGTGATGGGTACAGAGCTAAACTAAATCGTATCCAACCCAGCCGCAAGCATGGAGTTGTGACCCATGCCCGGTTTCTCAAATCCTTTGGGCACAAACCCACTGAGATGTCATGATTCTCGGCTTAATGCCGCAGCAACCTAAGACTTTGTCTTATTCCCGACTGAGGTGTTCTCTAAACAACTCCTCAACAACACTGTTGTAGAAAATAATGACTCCCTTTTTGATTTTTTTTTTCACAAAAAATAATGTGTCATGTCTTACGATGAAAAATTATAAAAAAAAATCACCGTAATTTTTTAATAGAATATAATAAATTAACTGTAACAAAAGTTTTAAAATACATCCTGTTTAAGAATCGAACACAACACCGATATAGTTTTATCCTTAAACTAGTAATATGTGTGTGTGATATTCAGAGGTAAAATGCATTATACATTCTCGTGGCGACGTTCTCTTGGTCCCTAAGGAGTTAATACAAGTTCTAACACACAGTTCTATGTATAAGGTACCTTACTACATGAAGGTTCACGTTCCATTCATGTCTTTTACTTTATTGCAACAAGCTTTAGCGACGTCGCGTGTCACTTTGTGCAATAACATACACTAGCTGTTTCACGATTTCGTCTGAGTACAATTGGAACTGAGTGAAAGTAACCGTTTGCTTTATTCCAAACTATAATCTCTGTTCTTACATCCAGATTTATTCAGCTGTTTTAGAGTTCGTAACAAAGATCTATACATCTATACATCCATCCAAACTTTTAAATTTACATTAGCAACATAAGCACAGTCAGCCAATGATTTAGGGGGCGGGAGGGAGGCCGATGAACAAGGGTGAGCTAGTAGTAAAAATACATTTTTTTATGCCAAACAAAAGAGAATGCTTATCAAAATGTGTTCCAGTTTTTAATGATAAACTAATGAATCGATTTAGAGTCATTTAAGAGGTACTCTAGGGATTGTAGGCAGGATATTTATTTAAAAAAATCGACTCTAGGGGGAGGTAGCTGTCCCCCCCTGCCCACTGACCACTTTCATGATTACTTAAGTAAGAGACTTCATTAAACTTCCCTGCTACCCTGTGAGGTCATTAAATATTTTACTTCAGGTGCAGTATTCCTCGTGGGATTGGAAAATGCACGTACGGTATTACGTCGTAGCTTCCGTAGTCTCACCTACAACGAAGAGAGCTTCTAGGGACGTTAAAGAGGGGCCATTAAAGATTTACGACGTCACTGGACGGAAATGCGGCTATCTGGATCGATTCCTAGAGGTACTAAAAAGTATGCATTTGTTGTTCAGAATTTAGTGTTCGACACAGCGCCTGCTATGTTATTTTAAATGAGCGCCATCTTTTGTCGATTTAAAAAATGTACATTCAAAATCAATAAATTAATTTTATGTATCTCTGAAAAATATTACCCAACTATATAACTTTTGACCTTCAATCTACTTTCTTAGCTTAGCCTATCATTAGTAGTCATTTTTTATTTTAGTGTGATTTATGATAATTTATATATTGTTTTATATATAATATAAAACGGAAGTTTGACTTTCTGCAAATCTGAATTGAAAGAGACGAGCCCGCCGGCGCCCTCTGAACAAGTTTAATTGACTTTCGAGATTTTTAATTATGAACTCGAAGTGAGACACCGAGCGGAACGAAATCTTAGACTTCCATCTATTATGAATGTACGGTTCTCAAGAAAATTATTCGTTAAAAAAACGACTTAATTAAAAATAGAACGGTCATGAACCATGCCTTAAAAATAAAAACCATAAGTTAATTTTACTTACTGCCGTTAACCTCGCGAACTAATAAGAAGGGTAGATAGAGAACGCGCCAAAGCGCGAACAGTTTTTGCTCTCGCTTCATCCACATTCATACATATACGTACATATTCGATCTCACGTCTACTCATGACTTTGTTTTTTTAAAAGAGGTACATAGAAGATTTGTAGCAGCATAAAGTGTATTCAGCCACCTGGTACAACGTCGAAACATAAGTTATCAAAACGTCCTGTATTTATTGGCATATTCTCCCGCGTCAAAATTAAAAAAAAAAACAATAAAAAACGTAGTCTATGTTACTCACTGATAACGTAGCTTTTTAATGGTGAAAGAATTTTTGAAATCGGCCCCGTACTTTTTGAGTTATTTCAATATATACAAAATACAAATCATTCCTCTTTATAACATTACTATAGATATAGCTCTCGCCCTCGACTTTATCCGTGTGAAATTAAAACTTATTTAGTCGCCTTCCTTCCAGACTATGTTCTACGCCAAATTTTATCTCGATCCATGCAGCTGTAGGATTTACGTAGAAATAAGATTGAGACGGAAGAATGTTCTAGAATATTTATGACTTGATAATTGTTTTTAAAAGCTAAACCCTTTCGTGTATTTGATAATTAAGTACGATTTTCACTTGTTGTATGAAAAATAACCATTTAATATTGCGTTTTAAAAAGCAATAGTGTCATCGTATTGTTAAATTTAAAAAAAAAAACACCTAGAAACTAGTTATAATTTTCCGTAATCGATTCAAAGTCGAGGAGAATGGAAAATTAACCAATTACAAGCATTTTTTTAAAGATAGCTCTTAGTGTCGTCGTCAGACAGGACGATTTATATTTATAAAACATTTGCATAGCGTTCCTTTTGCACCTCGTCCTATAGCATAAAATGATCGCAATTAACTGCAACATCACTTAACACATTGCTTCCTGAACCGAGAGTATATGCAGTCATTTAGGACTTTAATAGATTCAGTTAGAGGTCATTTTGCTTTGAGAGAACAACCCGGAAAGATTGGTATTCCAGTCTTTGTTGTCTAGCGACTAGACGCCGGGGGTTGGGGGTGCGTTTTGTTTTATTTGGCCAGACGCGGGGTGGCTGTGTGCGTGCATATGTAGGATCGATGACTCAACATTATGCACTTACACTCAGGTTTGTTGAGTTTTTGACAAGTGTTTTAAATACGTCTGACGTGAAAGTGCTACTTAGCTCTGCAAATATTGTGACTTTTCATTTGTTGTTTTCGCCATGTTAAGTTAACTCTAGCAACTTAAATTATGTTACAATTAATTACAGATTAGTGGCGATTTGATTGACTTTTAAGAAACCGTATTTTTTTTAAATCGTTGGATAAGGTTTGTGTTAGGAAGGGCGCGCAATGGATTGCCTCGGTGGGTGTGAGAGGGCTCGGAGAGCAGGGAGGGCTGGCGTCGCGACGCATCGATCGACACCTGTGGCGGCGATAGCCACTTCCCGAACCTCCGCAACGTAAACAAACACGTTGGTAGGTTTGTTTTCGACATTTCTAATTAAAATCCTTACTTGATGCTTTACACAGACGATTACATAAGCCACTAGTAGCTACAACAATCATGAAAAAAAGAATTGAATGTTATGTCATTTTTTAAAATTAATTAAGTCGTTAACGGTACAAGTGATTACAATAGACAGTAAGTACATATATTAGACGCGGAAAACATTATCTGATTAGGCAGTAAAAAGGGCAATAGAAAATGCACCTTTTGGATAGATTACTGATATCTTTGGATGTACAGGATGTCTGGAAGATTTTTAAATCTTTTAATGACTTCAATCTAGACGCAACAAGACAAATAAAGCCTTTGTAAATAAACAAATTCATTAATTTCTTTTCAAAGCGAATGATAGCGTTTATATGTTTTCATACAAGTCTTTGGTCAGTGGAAACCCGCAAGATGACATGAAGTTTACGGTCTTCGCCGTCGTCTGCATTTTATTGCATTACCGATCCTTTGAGTCCACTTCCAGTCTAGGAAATTTCACAGACACATAAATTACGTTTCACGCTTCCCCTTCAAAACCCTTTCAGTTGTATAATGAATGTCTGAGTTCTGTAATTAGTTTCTTGTTGGGTAAACCACCATCGGACTTGAAATAATATTTTGTTTTGAATTAATAGTATAAAAAGCTTTTCTTTTTTATTTTACTGTCAAAAAGATAAATAATGTTTTGATTCATTGTACTATAATGTTATACATTAGTTACTACCTTTCGCCCGCGAATCCGTCTGCGTGGAATTAAAAGAAAACAAAAGTGAGTAGTCTATGTGTTCTTCTAGACTATTATGTAAGTCTATGCCAAATTTAATCTAGATCCGTTCAGCAATTATATCACGCAAAAAACCTTTAAACAACGGAATTTTAACACTGCGTCGCAATCTACATGAGACGAAGTAATTCATTTTATAACACAATATATGTAACACATATCGTGTCTTAAAATCAACAGGCGAATATCTCAACTTATCGCTTTCCTTGGAACAATTAACTATTTATATAATCTTAGATAACTTACC